>CAUYRH010108152.1:0-34770 GCA_963574655.1 Perodicticus potto
AATCATTATGGCTCATTTTGATTTGTTTTTGTGTCATAATTGTCAGTTATAAAAAATAATTTACAGCACAGCTATAAATTGTTTCAATATGATTAAAGTAGCATTAGGGTTTTTTTTTTTTTTTTTTTTTTTTTGCTATAAATAGTGTTCTGTCGCAGCTCAAGAGTTCTGCAAGTGACATTTACCTGACTACAGTAATAAAAAGAATAATCATGTGGTGGAAATTTACATCTCATAAGGAAAAAATGGGAGATTCTAAATTAAGTTAGTATTGAAACTTTGTATTTTCTTTTTTCCATTAAAAAAAAGTATTTCATATAACAGAGGTTGCTGTCTAAGAGATTAGTATTCAAAAAAGTACCTCTGCACTTACTTAGCTGCCTCAGCACTTTAGTAGTAAAGTTAAAAAGAAGAAGTAATAAAAACCGAATGAGACTGTTGAGTAGGTGCAGCTGGTCACTATTACGGAGCCGCAGTGTGAACACCATTGTTCACACACAATTTCTGGCTATGGGTTGTTTTCTTGCAAGTGTCCTGATTATGGAATATCTAATAATATGCTGATCATGTAAGTATGTCTACATTTAGTATTCTAGGTATTAGTATCAGCAACACTTTCATGTTGGTCTTAAATAGATTGAAACCTAGTTTATTAAAAAAAAAAAAAGCAAACATAGGGGCTTTGGAATCTTTGATAACTTGTTAATAACAGTTTGTTTCTGCAATAAAGAAAAGTTCATCTACAATGCTGATTGCACCTTCACCAAAACAGGAATTACATTTAATTGGAAATCATTTTCTCTGAAATAATTTCTAGCTTTAGGTCAACAGTTTTATGTACTCTACTTGCGGGAGGGTATATCTTAGTTGCCTGATTATATCACATTACCTAGATACAACTAGGAAGTCACTGAACACTTAACCTTCTTGTGTTTCAATTATTTTGCAGAATAATAGACTATAAATCAATATAGCTGTTCTAATGCTATAAATGAAAACTAGCAAACTGAGCATATTTTTCTGCATATAAATTCAGACCAAAAGCAATCTTAGTGAACATTTCCTCAAAAAGTGTTGTAAGCTATTATTGTTTAAAAATAACCTTTGGGGGGAAAATGGCATT
Organism: Perodicticus potto; assembly: GCA_963574655.1. Taxonomy (NCBI): domain Eukaryota; kingdom Metazoa; phylum Chordata; class Mammalia; order Primates; family Lorisidae; genus Perodicticus; species Perodicticus potto. The sequence continues at coordinate 1,124 of CAUYRH010108152.1, forward strand.
AAATTAGCATGGAATAATGAACAGCACACTCTTTTGGACTACTAACTAATAAACATCTTGATGATAAATAGATGATGGATGATAAATAGATGATAGATAGATAAATATAGATAGATATAATACCATTGATAACGCTAATAGTAGAGTTTCACTTCCAGAAAAGGAGAGGAACATACCTTTCAATGTTTTCCCCTCTAAGCATAACCCCAAACCCTAGACATCATATATAAAACCAAACTAAGAAAAAACTCTCAAAAGGAGAAGATAACAAGCCAGATTTACTATGGACCTTTTCACCCAAGAAAAGACACATGGTAAGTTCCTTCTGCCTTCTGTTTTTGCCACATGGATCTCAGAGGTAGTACTGAAAAAGCCAGCAACCCACAAATGCCAATGGCAGCAGACGAAAAGCTCCCCCAATCTCCTGCTGTCTTTGTCTAAAGGACAAAGATAAAACAGTCTAGCAAAGTAGGAAAATTTTAGATAGCAATGCTAGATTGCGGATAAATGGCTCAAGAAAAAATGCTTTCTATTACAATCAAAGCCTGAGAGGAGAAGCAAGAGGCTACATTTCTACCTTCAGGATGTAACGATGCACCCCAATTCACCCCCTACACTCACCCAGGTGATATCCGAAAGGGCTGTGTAGGAATCTGGGACTTTCATCTGCTGGCATGGCGGCCGGCAGGGTGTCATAAAGTATGGTAGTTTGTCCCCTCCAAGTATTGGAGAAAACCGTGAAAGAGACCTGAACTTCAACTTGCTCCCCGAACTAATGTTATAAGGTACCTCTCTCTCCCTGACCAGGTGATGCCAAAGAAGGTCTAGTGGAGAGGCAGAACTTTCACCACTAACCTTTTCAAAAGCCACCAGCCCCAGTGTGGAGGCTACATGAGGAACAGCAATGACACACTTTTCCTTCTGGCTGAGGACATATTAGTGGGGGCTTAGTAAAGAATCAGAAATTTTACCCCATCCAGCAGGAATGAAAAATCCCCATGTTTAGCTGTCACCTGAACAGGGAAACTGGGATTCTGTTCTCACCTACCAAAGACGAAGTAGCATTATTTTGCCTTGTCAGAGCAGCGGTAATAAAAGCCAAAACAAACCAGAAGCTTTAAGTAATGTCCAGAGTCTCTTACATAATTCTTCAAATATGCAGGCTTTAAAAATGTAGTAATCATACAAGGAAGCAGAAAGATCTCCGACTGAGTGAAAAAGGCAAAAAATAAACGCAAACACGAAAGTAGAGTAGGAGAGATGTTGAAATATGTGACAAAAAAAAGTTAAAGTAGGCATCAAAATGATATTTCAATAAGCAATTAGAAACATACCTGGAGTTAATAGTCTCACCAGAGTTATATGACAAAAATTACAGTTTTTTAAAAACAAACAAACAAAAATTATTTAAAAAACTTAGTGAATGGAACCAGTAACAGAATGGAAGGACAAAGGAAAGAACCAGCTGAAAAAAGAGCTCGACTGACGACCTTAAGAATACAGAAGAAATCAACAATGGCGGGTCTGATGACCTTTGATTACTGCTGAGGACGTGGGGTTTGCAGCCCATGAATCCACTCAACAATCTCAGCAGAAGGCAGGAGTAGGGATGACATTACCCAAGACATGTCTAGAGAGGAGGTGTAATTGTTTGATATTTATATGTGCATTATATTCCTTCATGACATAAAGAGATACCCACACATTTTTGAGACTTTTATATCAGGAGAAGCACCACCAGCTTGTACCAAAAGGAAAAAAAAATAAAAGAAGGATTTCCGAACCCCCAAATCCCACAAGCAGGAAGCAGGCTTATAAAACTCCTCTGCTACACACGTGTCTCCTTACATGAATGAGGAAGTCTCACTTTTAGGGCAAGGCTACAAGCCTAGAGGATAAAATCCTGAGCCCAGAGAGTGAATAATTGATCCAAAGAGCATGCCTTGAAAACTACCAAAATTTTTCTTGCTGGATTTCAAAATTGCTTAGGTCCAGTGACACCTTGTACTCTTTCTGCATTCCCCTGTTTGGAATAGACCTGTATAACTGTTGTGTATACCTTTCTCACCATTGTACTTTGGATATAAATAATGTTTTCCCAAGGATAAATTATATCCTGAGTTCCATACCTGATTTCAGTTATTTGTATGAGAGAGAGGGAGATTTAATACACACAGAGAGTAAGGTGGAACTAAGAAAGGTTGGAAGATGCTGGCCTTGGAAATTGACATGATAGAGCCATAAGTCAAGGAACGCCCACAGTTACAAAATGCTGGAGAATGCTGGTGAGAGGTTGTGCCTCACAGCCCCGAAAGGAGTCAGAGCTGGGAGTGTGACCCACCCAATAGAGCTGGGAGTGTGACCCACCCAATTAACACTTGATTTCAGCCCAATAAAATTAATTTCAGATTCCTGTCTTCCAGAAATAGTAGAATACTTTTGTTTGAAACCACCAGATTGGTGGTAGTTTGTTAGAAAAGCCATGTGAACTAATATGGATAACCATCAATCTACAGAATCCAGTTGACGTTTACAGAACCTGCCAACAACCATAACAACAAAAAATGGCTTCCAAGTGCCCATAAGACAGATGCTAAGAGAGACCATATCCTAAAGTATACCTCGATAAATTTAAAATAATTTAAATGATAGAAAGTTATCACTCACAATGCAATTAATGTTAGAATCAGTAGTGTAAGTGTCTTCACACAAGTGGGAACTAAACAACACACTTGAAAATAAACTAGAGGTCAATATACTGAAGAGTGAAACTCAACCCCTGTCTCTCACTATATCTAAAAACCAACTCCAGAGGAATTAATAACTTCTTAGTAAAACTTGAAACTATGAAAATTCTAGAGAAAACCTAGAAAAAACTCTTCTAGACAAGGAATCAATGGAATGTTTATAGCCATAATTCAATCATTATATAAGCTGTCCATGTAACAAAAACTTTTTTACCCTCTTAATATTGTGAATTAAAAAAAAATCCCAAAGTACAGGCAGAAAAAACAAAACTAAACAAATGGGACTTAATTAAACTTTAATGTTTCTGCATAACAAAGAAATGATCAACAAAACGAACAGCCAGCCAGAAGAATATCTGCAAACTATACATTCATCGGGGGACTAATATTCAGAACTTAACAAAGAATTCAAGCAAGCCAACAACAAAAAAACAATTTACCGCATTAGAAAGCAGGCTGTGTTGGCGCCTGTGGCTCATGAGTTGGGTGCCGGCCCCATATACTGAGGGTGGCAGGTTCGAACTCGGCCTTGGCCAAACTGCAATAGGAAAATAGCTAAGTGTACTGGCAGGTGCCTTTAGTCCCAGCTACTCAGGAGGCTGAGGCAAGAGAATCGACTAAGCTCAAGAGCTGTAGGTCACAGTGAGTTGTGATGTCATGGAACTCTACTGACAAAAACAAAGTGAGATTGTCTCTAAAAAAAAAAAAAAAAAAAAGCAGGCTAAGGACATGAGTAGACATTTTTCAAAAGAAGATAAATGTCCAACAAGCATATGAAAAATGTCCACTATGCTAAGAAGAATATGTTCCAGCTCCATCCATGTAAACACAAAAGAGGTAAAGTCTCCATCTTTCTTTAAGGCTGCATATCAAGACAGCAAGCAGTGAAAGTTAGGCAGAACATATAAGCTGTGCATTGATTTATACACGGTCTACTGTCGATAGTCAAAGACACATTCATGAACTTATTTGTATTTGTAAAAATACATATGGAACATATTCTTCTTAGCAAAGTATCTCAAGAATGGAAGAAAAAGTATCCAATGTACTCAGCCCTTCTATGAAGCTAATCTATAGCTTTCATATGAAGGCTAAAACCCAGTTATAGCACAAGAAATGGGGAGGGGGGTAAGGGAGGGGAGGGGGAGGATGGGTGGAGAGAGGGTGATTAGTGGGATCACACTTACAGTGCATCTTACAAGGGTACAAGTGAAAATTACTAAATGTAGAATATAAATGTCTTCATATAGTGATTAAAAGGCCATGAAGGCTAGGTTAAATAGTTCAATGAAAATATTTCAGATTGTATATAAAGTCAGCACATTGTGCCCCATGATTGAACCAATGTACACAATTATGATTTAATACAAATTCAAAAAAAGAGAAAAAAAAGAAAATCATCCATTTAATGAAAATGCCAACTCACATATCTTAGAAAATTAGGTAAACTTGAGTAGGCAACCAATAAATGACATCCAAGTCACCATGGTCAAATTGCTGAACCCAAGATAAAGAGAACATCTTAAAAGTGGTGAAAAAAAGATACATTGTATACAGAGGAGTAATAAAGAGAATTTTGACTGACTTCCCATCAGAAATAATATAGGCCAGAAGACAATAGAATTAAAGTATTGACAGTAATATATAGAACAAGTAGACAATCAGTAAAGATATATGACACTGAAACAATCAACTTGACCTAATTGACAGTTACAGAACACTATACCCACAATTGTAGTATACACATTTTTTTCGAGTACATCTGGGCCATTCATCAAGGTAGACCATATATTAAACCATGAGATATTAAGCAGTCTTAATAAATTTGAAGAAAGTGGTCATACAGTTTTTTGACCACAAAAGAATTAATTGAGAAACTGCTAACAACAAGATATGTAGCAGAAAATCCCCAAATATTTGCAAATTAAGCAACACACTTCTGTGTAGCCTATTGATACAAGAAGATATTAAAAGCAACGTTAAAAAAATTCTGAGCTAAAAACTAATGAAATTCACAAAGAAATTATAGGTTCAGGTGACTTAAAGGGTCAATTGAATCAAACATTTAATGGAGATTTAATTCGAATCCAACATAAATTCTTTTCAGAACACAAAGGAGAGCAGTCCAGCCTTGTCTGCAGTCATGTAAATTTTGCTTGTCATTGATGATCATCAGCATCAGCATCACCTGGGTGTTTTTTAGAAATGCAGAATTGTAGGCCTAACTCCATATCTGGTGATTCAGAAAATGCATTTTAACACAATCCCTGATAATTTGCATCTTTTTTTTTTGAGACAGAATAAAAGAATTTTAATTGCTTCATCACAGAATCACTGAACAAAATGGTTAAGAATTTTAAAAAAACAATGGAGAAAATAGCATTAAAATATTTGCATAATTATACACATTTTTAACACTTCCACATTCCTTTTGGAACCCAGGCTTTTAAATTTTGAAACCATGTTAAGTTACAGGCAAAAAGAATGCAGATGAACAGATTCTATAAAGAGTTATAACTGCTACTTACCTACAGTCTTATTACCAGAAAGTAGTTAAATGATCTTTTAGAATCAAAGGAATCTGAATAATTTTGTTTTCCAAGTAAGCATGAAAGAATTATATTAGAAAAATATGTACATATTTAGGTATAGTTATATGATGTCATATTCCCTGGTGTACCAGCTTAGATATATTTGCTAACCTTGGTTCTGTATGGCTCCTAATTCATTTGGTTTCATTTTTGAATTTTTAGCTTGTTTAAAATAATGCACCTTGTTCTGAGACATCTGGCAAAAGTCATTACAAAATTTGCATCTTTTTAATCAGTAATGTGGCAGGGAAAATAGTTTTTATTTTCCAATTCTATTTCCTTTTTCTAGTTAATTATTTTATTTTGTTGAGCTTCTCAACTTTCCTTAAATTAGTTTCTTTCTTTGTGAATGAAATTGGGCCAGGGCAGTGGGTCTCATCTGCTCTGGGGATATTTGGCAGTGTCTAGAGACATTTTTTATTACCATGGCAAGGAGATGAAACTTGTATCTTGTGGGCAGAGATTAGAGATGCACAAAGCATCCTATAATGTACAAGACACTGTCCAGCAACGAATTATTTGGTACAAAAGTTAATAGTGCCAATTTTGAAAATCACTGGACTATAGAATTTTAAAGCTCCTTACTGGTCCGAAGTTTTGGGATTCAATTTAAGTGAGAATTCACTGAGTACCATGGTCTTCGGGACTTACATTGGTATGCCAATGGGAAGACACTGTCCCATAGCATGAGCATACATTATCTGGCCACCAACCACATACGTCACCACTGGTCTATGCCCACTAGACAGTACATTTTCAGAATTTTGGAAAGTAGAGATGCAGGCTCAGATACTTTCACTCTACAAGGAAATCAGTAGATCATTCTCTGGAATCACTAAGAGCAGGCCAAGGACCATTTGTAACCAGGTTTACTACCCAGATGCTAATAATAACAAATTGTAGTCTTTTTTTTTTTTATTGTTGGGGATTCATTGAGGGTACAAGAAACCATGTTACATTGCTTGCATTTATTGGGTAAAGTCCCTCTTACAATCGTGTTTTGCCCCCAAAAGTTGTGGCACACACCAAGACCCCACCCCCCTTGCTCCTTCCCTCTCTCTGCTCTTCCTTTCCCCACCCCTCCCTCATTCTTTCTCTCTCTGCTCTCCACTTCCCTCACCCCCACCGTGTCAATAATTGTCATTAATTGTCCTCATATCAAACTTGAGTACATGGGATTCATGTTTCTCCATTCTTGTGATGCTTTGCTAAGAATAATGTGTTCCACTTCCATCCAGGTTAATACAAAGGCTGTAAAGTCTCCATTTTTTAAATGGCTGAATAGTATTCCATAGTGTACATATACTATAGCTTGTTAATCCATTCCTGGGTTCATGGGCATTTAGGCTGTTTCCACATTTTGGCGATTGTAAATTGAGCTGCAATAAATAGTCTAGTGCAAATGTCCTTATGATAAAAGGATTTTTTTCCTTCTCGGTAGATGCCTAGTAATGGGATTGCAGGATCAAATGAGAGGTCTAGCTTGAGTTCTTTGAGAGTTCTCCATACTTCCTTCCAAAAAGGTGGTATCAGTTTGCAGTCCCACCAGCAGTATAAAAGTGTTCCCTTCTCTCCACATCCATGCCAGCATCTGCAGTTTTGAGATTTTGTGATGTGGGCCATTCTCACTGGAGTTAGATGGTATCTCAGTGTGGTTTTGATTTGCATTTCTCTAATAATTAGGGATGATGAGCATTTTTTCAATGTTTGTTAGCCAATCGTCTGTCTTCTTTAGAGAAGGTTCTATTCATGTCTCTTGCCCATTGATATATGGGATTGTTGGCTTTCTTCATGTGAATTAATTTGAATTCTCTATAGATCCTGGATATCAAGCCTTTGTCTGATTCAAAATATGCAAATATCCTTTCCCATTGGGTAGGATGTCTATTTGCTTTGGTTGTTGTCTCCTTAGCTGTACAGAAGCAGATGCTGGCGTGGATGTGGAGAGAAGGGAACACTTTTACACTGCTGGTGGGACTTCAAACTGATACAACTTTTTGGAAGGAAATATGGAGAACTCTCAAAGAACTCAAGCTAGACCTCCCATTTGATCCTGCAATCCCATTACTGGGCATCTACCCATAACACCAAAATGTGGAAACAGCCTAAATGCCCACCACCCTAGGAATGGATTAACAAGCTATGGTATATGTACACTATGGAATACTATTCAGCCATTAAAAAAAATGGAGACTTTACAGCCTTTGTATTAACTTGGATGGAAGTGGAACACATTATTCTTGGTAAAGCATCTCAAGAATGGAGAAGCATGAATCCCATGTTCTCAAGTTTGATATGAGGACAATTAATGACAAGTATTGACATGGTGGGGGTGAGGGAAAGGAAGAGCAGAGAGAGGGAAGGAGTGAAGGGGGTGGGGTCTGGGTGTGTGCAACACCTTTTGGGGGCAAAACACGATTGTAAAAGGGACTTTACCCAACAAATGCAACCAGTGTAACATGGTTCATTGTACCCTCAATGAATCCCCAACAATAAAAAAAAAAAACTAAATTGCTGCCTGGAAAGTCTTCGTGTCTGAATTCACTGAATAGGATGGATCTATCCAGCTATCCAAGGCATGGCCTAATCCTTGTGGAAGTTCTTAAATATTCACCTGTTCTTCCTGTCAGCAGTTCTTCATTTTCCACCTCTTTTTTGGTTCTTTGGTAAAATATCTTACATTTGGGCAATGACTTCCAAGAAGGAATCGACTAAAACCCAGAGCGCTGGTATGGCTCACCTGCATGATAGACATTTTCTTCTAGACTGTGTCTCATTTGCCAAAAACTTTTATCAGGCAATCGTGTAAAATGACTGGATCTGGGAAAAGCCTGTCTACTCTAAAATGTTTTAATACTTCCACTCTGATTCCCATAATACATTGAATTTTTAAGATACACCAAAAATATCAATTGAGGTAATTTAGCAAGAAAAAAGAATATATGTATGAACATTATAAATCTAAAATAGGTGATTATAGACACACTTATGAAAGCACATGTCTTTGCAGGTTTTGTTTCCCTCTATTATTTTTTTTAGCATCTTCAAAAAGGTAAAAAAAAAATTAATGATCTTATATTTTGAATCCCATACATATTTGACATCAATGGGCATAAATTAAATCACAAAAGCCAAAAATATGATCAAAGTCTAAAAAGATAATATGAATATAGAAATTTTCCTAAATTTGAAGTTAAATGCTTCTTACAGTCCTTATCTTATGGTGCCTCAAAGATACATACTTTAGTTTTAATAGTTGTCACTGTGACATTTTCAGTTATTAATGCCTGTTTTAATTATGCTTATTTTGTCTTAAAAAGTAGAAACCATAATAAAAAATGTAGGGCACATCCAAAGGAAAAAGACCAAGGTCGCAGTCAGGCCTTGGTGAAAGAAAACAGGAAACCAGGGTGTAAATGTCTCTAGGAATCAGTGTATCTTCTTTGCAAAAGATTTAAGACTCACCTTCATTTCTGGCACTAGAGAGAAGTCTGCCATTATTTTCTTGGTTCCAATCTGAACACTATTTAAGATAGAACCTTGTGTGAATGGCCATTTAACTTCTCATGTAATTGTATCCTTGTAGCTCTTGTTGTTATATTTCTTTTTACACAAAACTTCCTTTTGTAGTCTGTAAACATCATGCCTCAGAATTAACACATTTATTAATCGCTAGATATTAATTCTAGTATCTGCTTCACACTAACTTACCATTGTGAATGAAATTTGGGGATGCAGTATATTATTGTGGAGATTGGAGTAAATGATCACAAAATTTACTATTGAAAACAAAGCACAATAACAATAAGAAAACCTATTATATTTTCTTGCTCTTATACATTGTTTTTTAAGTTAAGGTACATGTATTTTTCCCCATGCTCTCTGAGCTTCCACTGTCCTATCTCTTATTAACAAGAGTACTTTAATTAAATAGTTGATAAATACAAATTTTTAAAGGAGTTCACATCCAAATTTTATGAATATGAAAGTATGTTCTGTTTCTAAATGCTACTAATAGTTCTAGCAAATTTCTTTAAGTTTGTTTATACATTTTAGATAGAGAACAATTTTATAAGCTAATGTTTATATAAACATAAGTTTATAGAACACATACAAAATTATAAAAGTTGCAACATAGAACTCATTGCTATTTTGGGAAATGATTATCAGTACATTTAACAACTGTTAAATTGTCTCCTGGTAAAGATTTACATCAATCACAATACCTAAAGATGGAAAAGATTAGTAATAAAATAAAGACAATTTTAGGGTTCCATTTTCAGCTATTCAAGTTAAAACCTCTTTGGAAAGCATCAAGTGTAAAGATAGTCATAATTTACCTTTATTATTTTTATCTGCAAGATTAGCTATTTTTTGGCCTCCCCTCAAAATAATTACTTAATTTAAAACTCTTAGTTCAGAAATTGTCAACATGTGTTATTCCTTAAATAGTCTACTTATGTGCTAAGATAGTAATCTCCTCAGCTTTCCCAACTTCTCTGGAGGCCCTAGTTTCATTGCTTGATGTGTGTGAGCAATCATTTTAGCTCACACCCTGGTATATATGTGAAATTATTACTTTCTAGGCATAAGTTTCTTCTAACTTTTCTCCTTGCTTGGAAAAGATGTTGTGGAATACTTTCTTAAGATCTGCCTAAAATGAGTGACACTGAACAACAAGTTTGCTAAGCTGAAGGAAACAGTGTCACAGGATTGACTAGGAGGGAAGGGAACTCATTTATTTCTCTGAAGATTACAGTGGCTTTTCTATATGTATGTGTATTTGCGAGAAAGGATATTCGGGACCAATTGCAGAGTCAAAGTAGGTCAAATCGAATGCCCTTTTCCAGTTTGATTGACACATATTTTGTACTCAACAAATATTCTTATCTTTATCCCACCATTTCAAATAAAATACCTTTACTTGATTTGTAAGATTTGGCAAGTGTCTTGAGGTGAGCATGATTTGGGTGCAGCAGAAGAGAAGCCAGTAGAATTGACCATATTAAAATGCCATTTACAACTTGAGAAGAGACTAAGTTACTCCCTCCCTCCTCGAAAATGTTACCCGACAAGTTAAATCTAACATTTGCAACATGGTACTTCCTCCTGGATCCTGCTGCTCTTTTGCCGCCCCTCCTTTTAAAATATTTTTTAAACTTTATTTTAGTACACAGTGGAGGTGCATACATTTTCATTATGTAGTTTGATTTTGTAAATTTTAAGTCAAAGTTGTAGGTGTGCCCTCACCCAGAGAGTGTTTAATGAATGCATTACTTTTTAGGAATGATTCCAGTTCTCAGAGGACATATATGACATATAATCACACTTTTCATTAGGATTTGCAGACATTTTCTTTTATCCATTATTTACTATAATTGTGTCGTTCTCACTACTGTTTAATTGGTTTAATTTAGTATAATTTGGATTCATTTGTAAGATTCCTCTAGGATATCTTTTATTTTAATTTCAAAATAATATGAGGGTACAAATTTTCATGTTACCTTGTTCTCACTTCCAAGGTAAAGTTTCAACTGAAAAGAACCCTCACCCATTGTGCCCATTAGGTGAGATGGCACCAAACACCCCCGGCTTCTGCCAATTGTTCTTTTCCTTCCTCTCCCCTCCTTCTCCTCCCCGCCCCAATGCTAGACTATATTTGTGTTTTATTAATCATATGAGCATGTAATTGTTTATATATTGGTTTCAAGGATAAACCAATATATAAACCAATTGGTTTCAAGGGTATTGGTTTGAGGACATCGGATATTTATTTTTCTGTTCTTGATTAACTTTTCTAAAAAGAATGTATCTCAACTCCATCCAGGTAAACATAAAAGATATAAAATCTCCATCTTTTTATGGCTGAATAGTATTCCATGGAATATGGCTAGACTGACCCGAAACATAAAAATAAAATGTCTAATAACTTCACTCAGAAATGATAAAGGCGAAATAACAACAGATACCACACAAATACAAAATACTCTCAATGATTACACAAAAACCTTCTATTCCCAGACATATGAAAATGAGGAAGAAGTGAACCAATACCTGCAAGCATGCTACCTTCTAAAACTCAACTAGAAAGAATTAGAAATTTTGAATGGACCAGTATCAAGCAGTGAAACAGCATCAATTATGCCGAATCTCCCAAAAAGAAAAGCCCTGGACCAGATGGTTTCACATCAGAATTCTACAAAACCTTCAAAGAGGAACTAGTTCCTAAATTCCATAATCTACTCCAAAATATAGAGAATGAAGGAATCCTCAGTCGCTCTTTGAGAAACATCTTAGATTATTTTCTTTTTAGAAAAAATACAATAATTTGAAATGCAAAACTTTCACTAGATTTCTGATCAATTATTTGATTAATCCTTTGGTTAGTTAGTCCCTCTTGATAGCTTAAGTACTGATTAACTTTAGTTTTGATAAGAATACTCGTAAAAGTGAAATATCCCCAAGAATTAAAAATAATTGATTACACTCAAAATTTAGGAATGTTCTTAACAATAATCTTATTCTTAATTATTTTCATATTGGTCAACCACATTAATACGTACAGATGCAAAAAGATACTTTTAAAGTTTTCATATTATTATAAAGAGAGAAAATTACTTTCAGAAATTCAAAATTAGAACACATGATCTACTCTCCCCTTTACTATGAGATCCAGTGATCTATCCCACACAAAATAGCGCTGGATACCCTTGTCCTCAAGGCTATCCTCTTGAAAGAAATCTATTTATAGATTTCTCTACACTGACACCTTATCTCATATGAATCCTCATATGAATTATATGACACCTTATCATATAATTCATACTTTGTATCAAGGAAAAATGAAATTTTGTCTTACCTTTGATGAGGTGTAATTTTCTATGTATGCAACTATGTCCCTTTTTTCTGGAACAAAGACAAAAGCTTCCACTATAAATTTTACACTTTAGTTATCTTAACACAGGGGTTAACTTATATTTATAAATTCTTAAATTAATATATAAATTTGCTTTATTCAAATCTTTAACCAGCATCCTTCTATAGGCAATAGAAAGATGATAATGTAAGTGAAAATATATTTCAGCCTCTTACTATACCTTGAATGTTACAGCACCTTCCTTTAGAATGAAGTAATGTTCAATACCTATTCATTTTTCCCAAAACTTTGGCCTCAGTAAATGGAACTGAAATTGTTACACATGGAAAGTGATAAATTACACCGTATGCTATTACTATCTTAAGGTCATTCTAATGAATTGTATGTAGTTTTAGAAAAACCCTGACAATATTTCTTTCTTTCTCAAATTTGTCATTTCTCAAGTACCTAGGAAAATATCTTTTTTAGGCTAGACAAGTGTTATTTATTTAATTTATTTTTCTATATGTTTAGTAAAGAAGTTACTGAAAAAGCAGTACAACAAGAAAAAGTACAGAAGGTACTAATTAATCTTCACTTGTCACATATTTGCTGTTTGGAAAATGAAGAATTATGATTACAATTGAAATATGGTAGGCCAAATCCTATTAGTGCTCAAATAATCCCATAACCCACAGTACAGCTCAAGGAAAAGGTCTTGACCTTGAGTTCATTCCACTATATGTTACAGAAATGAAAGGAATTTTAACATTGTAGCTGAACCCAGCAACTTTTTGATACAGGGGTATGAAAGTCTAGCTCCTTTGCCTCAACTAGAGACAGTTATAAAAGGTCATCTGAACTTCAGTATATAGAGGCAGTTGGGGGCTTTTCTGAGCTATTTTCACAGTTCATTCGGCCCAATCCTGACTTTTGCACATACTGTCCTCTGAGATTCAGTTTCCAGTCAAACTTCTTGTATGTTAACCTCCGTCTCAGAGTCTCCTTTCTAGGGAACCTAAACAGTGGCATACAGGAAATGCTCACAAAAATATAAACCTTACAATACTAGTAGGTGAGACCAAAGAAATTCCTTTAATATTTGAAATATATATATATTTGAAATTATTGATTAGAATGGGTAGCACTACAAACTTAATCACTGTGTTCACATGTGTTGAAAGTTTAAAATGTATATTTTTCCTTAAAAAACACACTGAAGGGAAGCATGTCAACAAATAATACACGAAAAGGTATGGGAGATGATGGGCTCCTAAATTCCACCAGTGATTTATATACAAAATATATTAGAATGAATTCTCTGTCAAGAAGATATTTAAAATAGCACCATTTATCATCTTGGAAGTCCACATTGACTACATTTGCATTTAAAACATTCAAAAATTTAGCATGTAACATGATAGTGTTAATGAATAAAAACACAAAAGTGACTTCCATATCTTGGAAATTTGTTTATGGTTCTAGGTTTAGTATCACATAAAACTCGATCAATAAATGGTATAGTCTTTGGGAAAAAAGTGACTCCTATTTTTGCTCATTTATGTTAGGAATCCAAATAAATAAAAGAGTTAAATATATAAAATTCCAGATGAATGTAACAAATTTAAACTAAACATGCATACCAGACTTACGTTGTCTGTGGTCCCCTTTTTAGAACTGATAAAACGGGCTGAGAATAGAGGAGTCAAATTATAGCCTGGCTTACTCCCTGTCTCTGGTGTTTCTCATCATTCCTTCAGTAAAGCAACTCTGATGACAGCCAATTTACTGAGAAAGTTTGCAAAACCATGTGAAAAAGCAAATGTGTATATATATGTATATATATACATATTTAAATAGAACTAATTTATAAAATGGAATGAACAAATTTAGCCAAAGGGAATTTGTCAGGATAAAGTAACATGTAAACAGGATACCATGTAGCAAATACTTAAAAGTGATGTCTTCTGTTACTCCATCATTTCACAGTAATAATAAATCTATACTCTTTTAGGAGGGAAGTACAACCCCTGCTGGCATGGGGTTAAATTTAACAGCGACTGACACTAACAAATACTTTCTTTGCACACACATTGTTTCTGCTGTGATCTTTACATTAATTTCAGAGAGATATAGTCTTTATTATCTCAGAAACATTAACAATTCTTTCAGTGGACTTTGAATACTCCACGCTACGATTAGAGCCCTTGTCTGATCCAAATTGTAAGGCTATAGTGTTTATTTGAATTTTCCACCCTGTGGACCTAAATGAAATAAATGTTCAGGTGTTAGAAATACAAACCAATCTGATATGAATTATTATAAGTGACTTTAGACCAAGCAGTGGAAAGGGAATGAAGCGTAGAGGTTTCTAGTTCTGGGCAGCCACTCATTTTGAAAGTGATTTTATGATTTTTTTTCAGCTTTTTAAGTGAAAAATTACTGCTACATGAGATAACACATTTATATCTGCCTTTGTTCATATGAATATTGTAACAATCATATTAAATGTTGGAGGCTATTTAGTCAAGGTTCTCCAGAAAAACCTAAGCAATACCAAAGGGAGAGATAAATAGTGAGATATATTAAAAGAAAGATAAGCAGAGAGATAAGGAAAGACAGACAGTTGATAGACCTAGATATATGAGAAAAAATTGATTAGGAGAGTTGGCTTGTGCAATATGGATGCTGAGAGGTCCCACCATATGCAGCTCAGCAAACTGGAGATCCAGAGATACTCGTAACATGATTTAATGATTCCAGAAACCTCCGAACCAAGGAAGCCGAGATGGGGTAACGTTCAGTATGATTCTCAAGATCTCAGAACCTGAGGGGCTGGGGGGAGGCTGGTGTAAATCCTGGAGTACAAAGTCAGGTCTGATGAAAGTCTTCTGAATTAGACAGTGGCGATAGATGCACAACCGTGAATATACTAAAAGTTCTAAAACTAATAAACCGCACTGAACTTTACACTTTAAAAGGGTACGTTTTTATGATAGGTGAATTATATCTCATTTTCAAATGTAAAAACATAGCCTGTGGCTCAAATGAGTAGAGCGCCGGCCCCATATACCATAGGTGGTGTGTTCAAACCCAGCCCCGGCCAAAAACTGCAAACAAACAAACAAACAAAAACTAAAACAAAAACAAAAAAAAATTCTGGGCGGCACCTGTGGCTCAAGGAGTAGGGCACCGGCCCCATATACTGGGGGTTGTGGGTTCATACCCAGCCCTGGTCCAAAACTGAAATAAAAAAATGTGGGAACATATATCATAGCATCTTGTGCCCGGGCTTGTCTGTCTATGTGTGTATTTATGTGTAGGTCTATTACAGACATCTGAAATCTGGGAATCTGATAATTAACATTTGGAATCATCTTACCTATAGGTGCTTGTGGAAGTTGTAGGAGCTAAAAACATTTCAAAATGATGTATAAAGAAAAAGGTTGGAATTTTAAGGTATAATCTTTGAGGAATATCCATAATTAATAGGGAAAAAAAAAAGAAAAGGAAGCAAGGAAATTTCCTATGAGAAATCTTACAGGAAATTTCACTACAGTCCCCTACACGTGTAATCCTTGGTGAGAAATAATCAATATAAGAGATGGTCTTGTGTATAAGTCAATGAGCATATCTTTTCCACTTCTAAATGTAACCTTGTTAACAGTATATTTAGATGAATTGTTCATTCATCTGATGATTAAATTCCTAACAAACACCGACAGTGCATTTTCTTTGTTTGTTGTAGACAGTTTTCTATGCACTCAAAATTCAGACTTAAAACAAATTATTGCCATTCGTGGAGTTTACATTTTGGTGAGGGTGGACAAGCTATATATATTAATTGCCTATGTTAAAAATCTATAGTGTTGGCTCAGAGCCTGTAGCTCAGCAGCTTGGACACAAGCAACATACACTGGAGCTGGTGGATTCGAATCCAGCCTGGGCCTGCCAAACTATGACGACTACAACCAAAATAAATAGCCAGGCATTGTGGTAGACGTTACTTGGGAGGCTGAGGCAAGAGAATTGCATAAGCCCAAAAGTTTGAGGTTTCTGTGAGCTCTGATGCCACAGCACTTTACCCAGGGCAACAGCTTGAGACTCTGACTCAAAAGTAAAAAACCAAAAAAATGAAAAAAACTACATTGTTTCAAATGGTAATTAATGTTATGAAAAAATATAAAGAAGAGAAATAAATAAAAATACTGAGGCCATGATGGCAGAGGCTGGGGATTCCATTCACTTTCAAATATACTTATAAAAAGAGTATAATTTCAAATACAAGTGTCTAAGGAGGACTAAATGGAAAGGAACATTTGAGTAAAGACTCAGAGATCATAATGGAGCAAGGAAAATGAGTGTTTGGGGAAAAAAATTATGTCAAGCATTGGAAAAAAGGCATTAATGCCTTGCGGCAGGAATATGCATCTATGAACTATAACTTGGAATAAAAACAGATTCTGATTTTTATGAACTACTTTCTATATAAACAAGTTATCATTCTTCAAAGTATTATCTTGTACTTTATTTATACTTAGGTTAATCTGTGATGTGGGGTTCATAGATCATCAAATATAGGTTTTTCAGTGGCCATTTTCTGAAGACTAGCACATAAAATTTTACCTGGATCACCTGCTGCTTCAAGATCACAGGTGGCCTTCCAGATCCCCGAGCATGACCCCTAAACTGAATACAAACTTCAAGAACCAGTCCTAAGAGATCTGGATTCAGTTGAGGGGCTGCACTCAGAGATTCGGAAGGCCACTTGTGGCCCCAAAGCTACGGTTTCCCATCCAGTTGTCTCATAGTTCTCTCTGTCTGTCTCTCTCTTTCTAGTGGAGTTTAAGGAGAAGCGTTTAAGGTATTAACGCTGCTGCATATTCCTAATTTACATTAATGGTATTAAAATTTGTAATTTTCTATGTCATCCAGTAATAGCATTACACACTACAATTTAGAAAACAACATCACCCATACATGCAGAATAAACTTTCAGCAATCCACAATGTATGAATCAAGGGCATCGGGCTAGTATTTGTATTAGTCTAAACAATGTATCACCTGTCTTTGCTTGCATTATTCATGAATCAATGTAATGTAATATAAAATTATAAAATATGAGGCTAATGATGTTTTCACCAAATATTTATCCTTTGGTGTTGAATAATAGCAACACTAACTTCTCACATTTCAGGCAGCTCTAAAAGAAGTTGGGTAGCTTATCTACAGCAAGTTTCTAAGGTAAAAATGGTAACATAATGTGCTACCACATAATGGTTTTTGAGACACTTGCTTTTCTATGTAAAATTAATTAAACAAGCAAGATCGAAAGTTGACACATGGACATGTTCATTTCTTTTGTCCAATGTAGCATATTACTTCTCTTTAAAAACAACAACACTTCATTGTAAATTTCCTTCTATTTTCCCCTCTTAAAATATTTTAAAAGTTCAGTTAACTATATCTAGCACTATGTGAAAATACTTTTTCCTCCAGCAGTGATTTGTGTAGGTCATATATTTTCGCCTATCTTATAAAACTCATTGTGTCTTAACCAGAAAGATTTTTCTATGATAGAACATGCTATAAGGAGTTTTAATTTTTCAAACATTGAAAAGACAATAACAGGGAAGCTAAGTTGTAAAAGGTAAGTATTTTCCATAATAACCTTGAAGATACTCCCGATGCAGAGGAAAAAATATAACTTCCATGACAAGTGTTTCCCTGATATTTGCACTGGAAAAACATAGCTTACTCATACATCATTCTTTCATCTTACTTCATGATGACAACCACAAATAAGGTGGAATCCATAACTAATTATGTATTTTAAAGGAAACTGAGATTAGTTACTTATAAATGTTAAGGTGAAAGAAAAGCAAGCTTAACTCCATTTGATGTAATTCTTTTTCCTGAAAATTGGTGGGAAGAGAAAGCAGGCCTAATTCCATTCTGTTGTTTTGCTATATTTTGTTGCATTTAAAAAAAACCGGTTTCACTTTTCTCTGCAACCATTGCATGGTATTTTAAGTGTACCTGGTTAGAACTGTTAGAATTATTATTATCATGTAGAAAGACACTAACTACCCTTGTGACAACAACCCTCATGATTTCACTTAACTGTTCTTTTCATTTCTGTGATTATGTTTACTTTCCCCCTGGAAAAAATTTGCCTTATAAAAGTCAGAACCTCAGACAACTTGGGGCTGATCTCACAAACCCCATGTTGGGACATTGACGCAGTCGCAGGCCGGCTCTTCAATAAAAGGACTCTTCTTTAATTCGACTTGTCTGGTGGTGTGGTCTTTGAGAGACTCCAGAGCATCACAAAAAAATTATGACATTTTACCTGCTTAAATATTCTTTTGTAAAAATTACAAGGCTCTTGCTAGCCAAATCCCTACTGACTAGCTGTTGGAAGACCTTAGAATTGTAGAGGTTATGATAGATCTCTTTAAAATATTTTATTAGCTCATGTGAAAGACATATTAATATGTAAGAACTACCACATTATCTTCTAGATTTATGGCTTTTGATCCTTTATAAACATCCTTATGACTATTTATTCAGGGCCCAACAGCTGAATGAATGGCATTTAATGGCCGTGTTGAGGGTAACATATGCTTAATTAACATAAATTTTAAAAAAAGTTTATTATGATCAGAAGACATTATTTCAGTTAGTTCTATGTGCTTCAACAGCTCTTCCAAAATAAGAAAAAAACTTATTTCACAAAAAAATTATTATAAAAAGTCCATTTATATTACTTTTTGACACAGTAGGTCATATTTTCAGCATTGTATATCCACCATTATGTAAAGTTAATATAAGTAAATTTTTAAAAGCCTTTGCTGTATATAAAACATTCTAATAGTATTTAAATTATAATTTCATTTTTAAACTTGCTTTATATTGCCACTAGATGGAGCCAGTAAACTTTACAATTTCTCTTAATACATTTTTGTCCTATATGTATATATTGATACATTTTTTAACTAAAAATCCTGAAAATATTCTTAACTGTGTTATGGGCATAAAAATTAATTGCCAATATAACTAGTGGAATGATATTAGTGCAAAAGGAAAAAAAATGTTACAAACAAAAACCTGATTTATTTAAATGTATCAGGATAAAATATGCAATTTGTGAACAATCAGGAGAAAAGATAAATGATAATTAGCAATTATACCAATGTGTCAATGAATACTGAATTGCTTTGATATAAATATATTAAATGTACCTATATATACCCCTATATACACACTAAATTTTTAGTTACTGATATCAATTGAAAACTGGTAAAGTATAAATGAAACCTATTTTAAATGTTTCCATTTAAAAATTATTTCTAGTGACCAGCGA
The DNA here is from genome assembly GCA_963574655.1 of Perodicticus potto. Taxonomy (NCBI): domain Eukaryota; kingdom Metazoa; phylum Chordata; class Mammalia; order Primates; family Lorisidae; genus Perodicticus; species Perodicticus potto. The sequence continues at coordinate 20,684 of CAUYRH010108152.1, forward strand.
TAATCAGTTAATTTGCAATTGGTGTTGGCATTTTATTTCTTCTAATAGGCTTTATCTGGACTTTTATCAAGGATAAAATGAGGAAGCAATTAAGAAATAGAAAATGCATAGTGGTGCTCATGACAAATGTTTTCAGACTTCATTTAGATTTGATTTTGTTCAATACATCTAATTCCCAGAATTAGAAACCCTGGTTGATAACATGCTCTATAAAAGAAATAAGCAAGTAGGAACATTGTCAGGATAATGTGTAACATTCTTGAATATTTTTATAACTTCAATTTATAGGCTTGGAAATTGAGACTTAAAAAATTCAATAGCTTTCACCTCAATAAATAGCCTATAGAGCTTGTTTCTGATCTGAAATACCGTGCTCTTAGTCCTTATTCAAAAAAACTAGCATGACTAAAATGTGGTGAGTAAGTGGCAGTGTGAACAACAATGAACCATAAAAAGCAAGTCTAGACCATTAATGGCCTTGAATAACATGGTAAAATCTTTCCCAGTGCTGATAGTAATTGTAGCCACTATAATTAACAAGGTGACATATGAAGAATATGAAGATTCGGAATTTAAAAAAAAAATAAAGAAAAAGACAGATGGCAAAGAAGCACCATCTGTATTAGTTTCCTAGGGCTGCCTTACCAAAGGACCACACACTGGCGTCCTTAAAACAATAGAAAGTTATGTCTCCCACGTCTGAAAACTAGAAGTCCAAAATTACAGTGTTGGCACTGCCATATTTCCTCTGAGACTTGGAACTAAATCCCTTCTTATCTCTTCCCACCTTCTGAGGGTGGCCAGCAATCCCTGGCATTCCTTTGCTTGCAGATATGTTGGTTCATTCTCAACCTCCATAGGCACAAAGCCTTCTTTTTTCACATCATCCTACCTCTGTCCTGGTCTCTGTGTGTATCCAAATCTCCCCCTTTTACTAGGACAGTCATGTTTGACTAGGATGCACACTAATAAGCTTAAGGTGATTAACTGAAAAGATCTTACTTCCAAATAAAACCATGTTCAAAGTTAGTAGGTGTCAGGATTTCAACATATTGTAAGAAAAGTGCAATTCAAATCACAAAACCATTGTCTTAGTCACTTTGTGTGGCCATAACAAAATACCTTGGATGGAATAATTTATAGGGAAAAGAATTAAGTTTGGAAAGTTCAAAATCAAGACACTGACCATTTTGGCATCTGGTAAAGGCCCATTTCTTATCGATGGTCATGTCTAAGTGTCCTCACATATTGGAAGGTGAGCAAAGCGGGAATGAAGAGCAAAGCATCTATCATCTCTTTTAGAAGGACCACACTCCCGAGGGCTCTGCACTAGCCACTTGATCATCTTCTAAAGGTCTCATTTGTTAATACTATCATATTATTGATTCAATTTCAACATACATACCATAGAAACAACCTTTAAACAAAGAAACATTATTGTGTGATGCCTAGTGGAAAAATCTACTCAAAGATGCAGATTTGTTAAAGTTGATAAATACTACAGATTTTTAAATATACGGTACGATTCTGAAGTCTTACTGTTGACTTTAGCAGCAACGATGCTGGTGATCCTGGCAAGAGTTGTTTAAAGGAAAAGAGTAGATCTACTAGAACAAATTTTAGTGAGCTGATTATTCAATGGTTTATTTTCTAAGGAATCTTGATTTTATTTTATTTTATTTTTTTGATTTTTTTTATAATTATAAAATCACAGCTGCGTACATTAGTGCAATCAAGGGGTACAATGTGCTGGTTTCATATACAATCTGAAATGTTTTCATCAAACTGTTTAACATAGCTGTCATGGCATTTTCTTTCTTTCTTTCTTTTTTTTTTTTTCCAGTGGTAAGACAGAATTTATTTACAGGAAAGAATACAGAAAACACTAAAGCTCCTGGTAGAGAGAGAGAACTCAAGTGGGGAGAGAAAAGCTCTCTCTGTTTCTCTCCTGGTCTTTTCCTGTCTCCCCCTTTAGGCTTTTAGTCTCGGGGTATATATAGGTGTATGGGTTCCTTGGCCAGGAAACCAATGAACACAGTCCCTTCCATCGGGGCCAAAGTGAATGTGGAATTGAGGCCTAGGAAATTCACATGAAATTGACCTAGGCATAGGAAATGGGGGTTCCACATTAAGTTCCAAGTGTAAAGTGAAGGAGACACCAGGGCAGAGGTGTCTCCTTGGCAGTTGTCCGGAATCTTGATTTTAAATGGAAGACAACATTGCTGTTGCTTAAGATGGGACAGATATGTGCAATTTTAAATTGTTATGTGAAAAAAGAGTCGAGAGAGAATGTATTTATATGTTAAATATAAAAAACAAAAGTCATTGGCTGATCGTGCTGAGAGGTATTAGAGATTTTAAGTGAAAATGATTTTCTTTGATCGAGTCTTCACAGAACATCAGAAGAATTTTGGCTCATTCCAATGGTGTGCTTTAGTACATTAAGTATGATTATTTTCTGGAAATGAATGGCAAAATCAACTTTTAAATGGAAGTGAATCTTGGTAAGCACATGACTGAGAAGTGTCCAAGGTTTGAATTATAACTGTGCAGAAAGAATGAAACGGCTGAGTAAAGAAATAGAATATGAGTGGCCATTTATTTATAAAGACCATAGTTGCACACAGTAACACAAATATAGATAGGAAATGTCCCAGAATTAGAATGATGGACATTTGGGTTCATTTGTAATTATGTAACTGATAAAATTATTGTGGAGACAGATGTAAATAATAAGGGATTATACACAATGATTGGTATAAACAAGAAGGAAAATATAAAAGTAAAAATACACAGACTTTGTAATTCTATAAAATTAACCCATATTACTCTCTGAATAATTAAAAAACTACTTAGAGACATGTATTACAATTTAAATATTTTAAATATAAAAATATGTAGATGTATCAAAGTGAACTTTTGATTTTATCTTAAAATACCTAAGTAATTAACTTAGACTTACAGACTTAATCCCATAAAATTATAAATAAAAATAAAGGTTTAGCACTCATAACTCTGTGAATATGGAAACCTATGGAATATTTGATTTTCTTTTGAAAATGACATTATATCAGGACAATACTCAAAGACAATATCAAATAACCTCATTTTAAATCAGTATTTACAGTTATATGGTGACATATATAAAGAAATGTAACATTTTTGTAGAACTCTCAGAGTATGTAAAAATAACCTACATCAATCATATTCATAATAGTGAGAGGGTATCACAGGCTAAAGCAGAACAAGTTAATGGGCTCTTGATATAGAACATTGTTCATGAGTGTTTGAGAGCCGTTTTGTTTTTTTTTATTTTCTTTTTGATATAAGTGTCAGAAACCTAGAAATTGACCTCAGCACACAAAAGCTTAGCACTGGAGGTGAAACTTCAATTTTTTTAGTTAAATTTGTAATTATGTCTAAGCATGCAGAGATAAGAACGCAAGAAGAGTAAGGGGCAAACTCATCAGTATCGCTTGTGACCTATCTTATCACTTAGGAACTGTAGAATTAATTATGAAATCAAGATGTAGTTGTCACAATGGATTGCTCACAGGTCAAAGAAAAGAAAAATACAGAGAAGTTTGCTACAAATGATAAGGAATAAAAATGAAAACATGAAAAATAAAGAAAGAGCTAAATACACTCCATTTAGTTTGATGATAAAAGAAAACAGGGAAGCTGAGCTGTTCATTTTTGGTCAGGTATTTTTCAAAACCAAACCAAAAATTTAAAACGCAGCGACTTTAAGTAAAATATTATTTCATTAAGGTGTGCATCTTAGAACGGTACAATGAAACTTACTAAATGTAGAATGTAAATGTTTGTACACAATAACTAAGAAAATGCCATGCAAGCTATGCCAACCAGTTTTTTGAAAATATTTCAAACGGTATATAAAACCAACATATTGTACCCAATGATTGCATTTTTGTACACAACCATGATTTAATAAATAGATAAATAAATAAAAAGAAAAGAAAAACCCATTCTTTATTTTTTTTAAATTCTCAATTCATGAAATATAAATCCTTCTATTTTAAATTCATTCATTTAACAGTTCTATAAAAAATATTGGACGTTTACTGTTAAAAGAAATAATTATTTCTTTTTTTGTTGAGCACTTATGACTCCTTGTGTAAGAAATACTATATTGTAAAATGTGCTCTTGTGTATAATGAAGGCATGCTTTTGGTCCACACTTTCAGAAAAACGCCCCAGGAGAAACTGACTGGCTGTGGGCCAGGGAAGACACATCTGGGGAAGGCGGACTCCCCTGCTAAATGTGCACCTCACGCCACCCTCCAGCAGCTGCCCACTCCGTGGAGGCTGCCCCTTCTCTCTCTCCAGGGAGCCCCTGCATGTAACCAGCTGGGCAGGAGCTTCTGAATAGGCTCAGTTCCCTGACAGCCAGGTGCTTTCTAGGGGCCAGTAGGGGTGGGAGGGCTCCCAGTCCCTCTGCAACTGGGTCTCAGCCCTCACCCCATTCCGCAGCAGCCACCTTGCTAGCGCCCAGGACCATCTACTCCCCTGATTGCAGCCCTTGTTAGAGGTCGTTTTAGTCTACACCCGCTGGATTCTCTATTCTCCCAGACCTGAGCCCCATTTTTCAAGTGGGCTAGGGTGGGACGTCTGCTGGGTTGCCCTTCTCTGGAGCCCCTACCCATATATAATGCATATCCTTATTTTTCTTTCAAACATTTGCTGGGAAAAGTACACATTATACCCAGCAAAATACATAACGGAAGACATAACATAACCTAGCTCAAATAAAAAATAAATGGCTATGACCTATACTGAAAATCCACGGGTGCAGTTGAGTTATTTACAAACGGATTAGAGCGTAAGTCCCTTTTTCTATGGTTCTTCTGATCGGTGGCAAAGTGGTTGTGGCAGCTCTAGGTCTCACGTCTGCACACCCTACTGTCATAAGCGCACAAAGGCTGCTCTTTCCAATACCACTCCTGTTCTCAGCCTGAGCCAGTGATTTTAGTAATAGGCCCTTGAGTCACTTCAATTTTTCTAAACCCAAATTTCTCTCCTCCTAGAGGGAGGGGTAAATTTAGTACTGCTGTTACCAGAATTTCTTGTTCAGTAGGTCCCAAGGATCAGTGGTAAAACATAATTTATTGTACAAAATGAGAGCACTAGAGCTTTCTGACAGAGGGAAAAATCCGAGTTGGAAAACATCTCCCCCTGGGTCCTTTGTCCAGGGGGTTATATATACAGCCCAACATTTGAATGGACACAATACCTTACGTACCCAAGCCTGGGAAACATACATGAAATTTACAAGGCCTGGGAAATGCGAGGGTTGCAGGTTAGGCCACAAGTGCAAGGGGAGGGAGACAGAGCCTGTGGCCGAGACACAACTATGCTCGCTGAGCTGGCAACGAGGAGGTGTCCCCCAGCAGCCCGTCTGAACACTGGAGCCTCTTGCGGCCCACCCTCCCTATCCTGGAATCGGCAGCCACACATTAACACCCCAGGCCCAGAGGGCAGGTCCTACTACGGCTGTGCTGGCTGGGGCACCACTGGCCCTCTATCACTATCTTGATAGTATTAACTCCACAACTGTAATGAGTCAAATGATTGTTGGGTTACGAGGGCGGAAATGAGAAATGTTGCAATTTTTTTTCTTATTTATGATTCAAAAAAGAGGGGAGTTAGCACTGATGTACACAGGGCCTTGGAGATGGGAATATCTGCCTCGGGAGTAAGCAAAAGGAAGTACATTGCCCCTAAATAATTTAAAAACAGTAATAAAGCCAACTTAAAATTGTTTTATCTTTTATTATAACCTATGCTCTGGCAATTCTGAACAATGCCACTGATAAAATACCATTCATAAAAAACAATTTAATCTAAATTGTATTTTAACACACATAAATGTATACACAGAGGTTGTCAAATAATATATGCACACTTTAAGAAAGAAAAAATTGTATTAAAATTGTAGCACTCAACATATACAATAACCACAATAGTGAATACAGAAGTTATGTTTGACTTCTGAAATTACAAAAGGTGCTCAAAGTGGTTACCATCAGTGTCCAGACACTTGTGATCACGCTTAACTACTGTCTGAGCAGTGTTGACCAAAGTGTCCCCCTGTATTGCTGCACATGCTGGTGACACCAGCCTTCTGATTAAGTTATGCTGTTGCAGGACCAGTGAACTGAAACCAATAGACTCTCACCAAAGATTATAGGGAAAGGAATTTCATTTCAGCTGGCGGAACAATGGCAGATTAGAATCCAAAAATGGTTGAGCTCCCCAATCAGCTCTGTCCCTGTCCTTTTTATAGACTCATAGGTAGACAGACAAAGGAATTACCATATTATTTCTCATTGGAGGTGTCAAATCATGTGCAGGGTTTACAGAAGGGGAAGTAAGCAGCAAGCATTAGTTTCAAGGACCTAGGAAGCTACATTTTACAAATTCCTAAGGGCTGGGTTTCCCTGGGGAGGACCTTTCAAGTGTGTCCTTGGGCTTCTCTGAGAAACCTTTGCTTTTTTTAGACTTTACTTTTCCAGGGTATTCTCCCATCTTTTGAGGGAATGTCATAGCACACATTACTACCATAATTCAACTCAACATCTAATTAATACATAGATAACATCTCTTAAAACATATATACGTATTTGTTACCCCGGGTATATACAACACACACACAACCACAAACTTCCTTGTGAACATATGGACCATTCCCATTTCCATTAACTCTGAAGGTTTTCTTGTAATCCCTTTGAACCACAGAAGCAAACACTGCTATAAGTTCTGTTAACATAGAATAGTGTTGCTTGTTACTTAACTTCATGTTAGTGTAATCACACAGTGTGTACTCTTTCATGTCTGGTTTCTTGTGCTGAATATAGTTCAATATCAACATTTGTTTCATTGAGTGCTGAGTAATATCCCATTGCATGAATATGGCATAATGTGTTCATTCATCTTTTCTTTATGGATAATTTGTTTTCCCCTAGTTTTTGTATATTATGAATAAACTGCTATAAACATTATTTTATGATAATTTTTCTGGACATACTTTCATTTCCTTTGAGCAAGAAAAACTAAATCGTAAAACTGCATGACCATGAAAAGAAGTTTATTTTCAATTTATAAAAATAATACTACCAAGAGTTTTTCAAAGTAATTTCATAATCAGCACCCTGAAATATTATGTGAGAGTCCCAGTTGATCCACATCTTTGCTGACTCTTGTCATTGTCAATCTGTTTACAATGAGCCATCCTTCTGGTGTGTCTGGCTACTTTGTTGCTGTTTAAGTATGTATTTTTCTAATCATTAAGAACAATTTAGTTCAGACATTAGCATATCTGCATTTATGTAGAGTCATTTCTCATGTAAAATAAAAATTTATTATATTTTATAACTAAGATTTATCACATTTAAAATAATAATAAAAAAAGAAAAAAAATGAATTTCACCTCCCCTCCCAGAGGATATTCCTTTTCAGGATGTTGGCTTCTTTATTCCTCATTGCTTGAACAACATTCTGAGGCTTTAATCAAATATCTTTGATATTATAATTTGTTTGCTTACTCATGAGTTTTAGATTGTCAGGGGTAAAAATGGGGCCGGTGAGCATTTTCCTGCTATCTTCATTCTTTTGACATTTCCTTCTCTCATTCACTAGTTATTATATGTTTTAACTTCAGGTTCTTTTTAAGGCTATTTGGATCTCCTTTATTTTAATCATTTGGATATTTACATGTTCCTTCCACCTGCTCCATTTTACTACATATGTTCATTATCTTTAAATTTTTGTTTCTTATCTATTCTGTTAAAACAGCAAGTTTTAGGATGTTGAGGAAGGAGGATGGCTGGTACCCATGAGTTTGACACCAGTCTAGGTAATATAGTGGGACACTATGTCTACAAAAAATAAAATTAGCAAAATAGAATAATTGTAGACCCCTTATACATTTGTGTTTTGTAAAAATGCAGACACTTATCGCCCCCAGATACAGTGTATAATTATTTTTTTCCTTTCTTGTCACTAAATTGGAAAACTTATGAAATCTGAGATTCCTTCCTATTTCTTCTATGCTGTGTCCCAATCCATAGTGCAGAAGCTCAACGTATATTTATGGAATGGAACAAATGCATTTGTAATTGAATACATGCTTGCTCAGTTATATTTATTCTCAAAATGACAGTGACCTTTGCACTTGATAGCACTAAGCTGCAGCACTCTAGATGCCCTCAGTCCCTCATGGGTCTACCCTGAGATCTCAGAAGCACAAAGATTCATGCATTCCATTCAGGTTTGTCTAGTATATGGAGTTAGAAGTGGTAATAAAGTGTAGATAATGTCTACATTTATATTTGAGCCAATAAAAATATTCTGATGCGAAAAATCTTCTGAGATTATATGGCTTTCTAGTTATTAAAAAATAAATTGTGCCCCCCACAAAGGTAATATGTTGAAGCATTAAATCCTCCATGGATTGTATTTGTAGATAGGAGCTTAGGGAGGAAATTAAAAGTGAATGATGTCATAAGAGCAGGGCCCTCATCTGATAGGACCGGTGTGCTCATAAGAGGAGAGAACCTGAGATCTTTCTCTCTCCATGAGTCCATTGGGAACACAGCAAGGAGGCATTGTCTACAAGCCTGAAAGAGAAGCCATATCAGAAACTCACCATGAAGGCACTTTAATCTTGGACTTCCAGCCTCCAAAACTGTAAGAATAAAAATCTCCGTCGTCTAAAGCTGGTGTGTGGTATTATGTTCTGGCAGCCCTGACAGACAAATACACCAGTCTCTTCCAGCTGTCTCTCAGGCAGTTTGCTACTGACTTGTCCATTCAAGTCATAGAGAATCTCACTGTTCTCTTGTTCATTGAACAAACCACCCACGTAGCCCTAGGACTTAAGTACACCCAGGTATCACAAGTCTTTTTCTATTATTTCAAATTCACATGAAGCTAACATTTTTAGGTTACATTGTTCTCACTTCCAAGATAAAGTTCAAATTGTAGAAAAGCCCTTCACCCAGGGGCCATACTGAACACCATGAGTTGTACACATTAGGTGAGATCCCACCAACTGCCCTCCCTTCACCCCCCGCCCCTGCTCCTCCTCATCCTTCCCCCTTGCTAGACTATATTTGTATTTTACCCTTTATATGGGAGTGTAATTGTTGGTTTCATATCAGTATTGAGTACATTGGATATTTTTAAGTCTTAGTGTCCCATAAGCTCAAGAGAGGCAAAATATTTCGAATTTTAAATAAAGAAGTTAACAAAATTTATTTGCATTATTTCTAGCATCTACTGTTTGTTTTTAGTCTTCTAATAAAATCCCCATGCTTACTGTAAATAGTATCTCTGGTCTAAATACTGATGCTCTACTGTGGAACTATCATATAGCTGAAACAATTCTATGGGATGATAATTTATGATACTTTAATCAGAATATTTCTGACACTGTGTAAATCCTAACAAAATAATTCCATACAGAGAGCAAAATTTGATGTTGGAATGATACAGGGTTTCCCCCATTCAGCGCTGGACAAAGACCCCCATTTTCCAGGCCTAAGTAAACAGATGTTTTCTCTCCCAACTGCACTCTCTGAATAGAAGCAAGACAGGAAAAAAAAGTTTTTCCAGTATTTCATGTAAGTTGGGCTTCTTGTGGAGTAGAATTCCTGCCATTTTGCCCTGAGCTGAAAAGGACTACATCTATTTGTTAATTTACTCTTTCATTAGTTAATCAACATCGAAGTCTGCCAAGTCCCAACCATATGCAATTCTCAAGATCTCCCTATTTATACAATAGTATAAAAACCCTAAACAAAAAGATATGCATGGGGATTTCCCAATTGGGTTTATTCCCCTGTCAGAGACTCTAGTGCCGTTACTTCCTTCTATTCCTTTCTATCTATTAAGTCCTATCTTATCACTGTTTTCCGTGGTGCCTGGGTTCATTCTTTGAATCTCTGAGACCAAAGACCTACTGTAGAAAGAAATTCCTTAAACAGGAAGACTAAGCCTCATACCTACTACTTGTGTTCCTACCTCAATCACAAAAATTACAATTTTATATTATTTATGCTTATCATTATTTAGGTGATATTCTTCTCCATTAATAGAATATTTATTGCTTTTGCATATAGTGACTATATATGATTCATTTTTCAATTTAGTAGATAATGTTTATTAAAATGTCATTCAGTAAATCAACTACATTAGATGCAACATGAAAGAAGAGATTCTGTTTAGAGTGTTCTTGATTATTGAATTATCAAGTGTTCTTCATTTCAAAGCTGTGGCTGACAATAGAAGAACAACCAAAGTCTAGCTTGTTCTATATAATTCCACAAATTTAATTAGCAAATCTATATATTTTTTCCATTGTTATATCCAATATTAAACATAATGGTTAATAGAATATTGTTTTGAGGAAAAAGTTAATTAACATAAGAGAACAACTTTGAGGGACTGTGAAGGACTCACATCCTCAATTACCAATGCCTTTAATATCCTATTTGGGACTTCAAAATTAATAAATTTCAGCCTCTTCTCCTATTTCTTCACCAAGGTATCACTGTGAAGGACCCCAAATATGACATAGTAGGTGTAAATTGTAAAGTGATATTATAACAAAAATTCAAACTGTCATTGTGTGGATGACATATAAATTTTAAAAAGTAAAGAGAAAAATAAATTTCTGGAAGGGCACCCATATAAAAGCAATCTAGTTCTGACGTTGTTACAAATTCTTTCTTCTAGTTGCAGTTTGCTATGAAGGGGCATGAACAGTTTTATAAAAACATAACAATATAAACATGCACAACAAGAAGGGACATAAAGTATTTTCTTTAGCAAAGTCAAATGTTGTAATTTATCGTAAATGTGATATATAACTTTAAACTAACTATTATATTTTTATTGTTCGACTTCAACTTTGTTCTACTTTCAAAATAAAATAACAAAAGTTGAAAAAAATAATTTTGAGCTTAATAGAGTTATTTTAATTAGTTCAGCAGTCATTTTCATTATTTTTGTAATTTATGTTTTTATAGTTCATTTGTTTGATATCATAGTGCTACAAATATCTGTTTGTTTATTTGAGGACTTTAACTTAGGGATTAATTTTAAAGTTGTGTTGTCTAAACAAGGTAGTAACAATATTGATATCAGCTAATTATCATCAGTAACTGATGAATTCATTTAATATCACTTGTAATTCTTAGGTGTCCATAAAATACAAATTTTTACTAATAAAGCAAAAAGTTGTTCTGAAATTCTGATGATTTGGAAAGCAATACATGGATAATTACCTAAAGGCTAAAACAACATTTATAAAGAGTTTATGATAATGAGCTATAAAAGTATATTTCCCAAATGAAATCACTTCAAATTGAACCATATTACACATTATTATTTTCAATATGAATGAATCTGTGATCCATCATTTTATCTATGTATAGAACTACATAAGCAGAAATAATCTCAAGATATAGTTCATTATTATTCCCTTCTGATACTCTTACAAGATATCAATTATGAAAATTCATAACAATTGCCATTTTTATTTTGATGCTGTATTCTATCATTTTGTGTTAAAATGTATGTTGCTGATGTCATCAAAATCTAGAAACGTTCCCTTCAAAAGCAAATTCACTGCTATGTGGCTTGATTTAAAATATAATTTTATAAAATATCTTAAATAGTAAATTTGAAGAAATATCATGATTTTATTATAATTATGGATCTATTACATTTGGAATATTTTGGTCATTGTTCTTGAACTTATACTTAAGGATATATCTACAAAAATTATAATTTCACTCTAAATTCAATAAAACATAATTATAGATCTATAAGTAACAGTTATTATAGTATGATAAGAGGCTGTACTCTGAGTTACCACAAACATAACTCTACTAGAAAGACAATACTAGCACATGTTAAAATCAAAATCTAAAGCAAGAAATCAAGGAATAGCAGAGGTCTCACTTTAACTTCATGCTTTTATTTATCTAAAAATATGTTTGGCCTTCTAAAATTAATGACATTAATACATCTGAACAAGCTAGTGCATATTTTAAACCCAATATTTGTGGACTGACTAAAGACCTTAATAAATAAAATATCTCACTATATTCCTGGGAAGGTTTATTACTCTAAATCCAAATTATAAAAATAAATTACCTCTTGGCAGAGTCCGTAGCTCAGTGGGTAGGACGCTGGCCACATGTACCGAGGCTGGCAGTTCGAGCCTGCCTCTGTCCAGGAAAGCTAAAATAACAATGACAACTGCAACAAAAAGAAAAATAGCTGGGCATTGTGGTGGGCGCTTGTAGTTCCAGCTACTTGGGAGGCTGAGGCAAGAGAATCACTGGGGCCCAAGAATTTGAGCTATGACGCTACTGCACTCTACCAAGGGTGATAAAGTAAGACTCTGTCTCAAAAAAAAAAAATTAATAATAATAATAATAATCACTGAAGTGAACTAGTTTATTTAACCCTTTTAAAACCTGATTGGTGTAACTATTCATTTTATCTTTATTTTTTGAGACAGAGTCTCACTATGTCTCCCTCAGTAGAGTGCAGTGGCGTCACAACGCGCGGCTCTCTTCCTGTTACAGTTGTCATTGTTGTTTAGCTGGGACTGGGCAGGCTCGAACCTGCCAGGCTCAGTGCTGTGCATGTGGCTGGCACCATAATTACTGTGGTACAGGTGTCAAACCTGGTATAACTATTTATTAGTAAGGGGTTAAAATTAATTTATCAAAAACATGGCACTTTCAAAATCTACATTTCATGGTTAATTTTTCATATCAAGCATTCACAAACAATTTAAGAAAACATGAAATAAAATCTGTTGTAAAGTTTTTTCTTATGAAACATTTGATACTGTATTATATATATAAAACTTCACATATGCTATAAACTTAAAAATGTTTAGATAAAAATATTTCACTTTATAATAAATATTATCTTATTTTATTTTTAATTTTTATTAAATCAAAACTTTGTACATTGATACATTTATGGGGTTCAGGGTACTGCTTTGATATACAATGTGAAATGCTTGCGCTGAACTAAGTAACACATCCATCACAATTACACTTATTTCTTAATAGTTTTGAAAGGTACCATTGCACCATGCACTGTAGGTGAGGTCCACATAAATACCCTCTCTCCTCCCATGTCCCCCCTTGCCTCCCCTCTCTCTCCTCTTTCCTTCTACTTTCCGGACTATAGTTATGTTTTGCCATTTGTATGAGTCTGTAGGTGGTTATATGATGATTTCATAGTAGTATTGAGTACATTGGATATTTTTTTTTCCATTCTTGAGATACTTTACTAAGAATATGTTCCAGCTCCATCCAGGTAAACATAAAAGATGTGAAGAATCCATCTTTTTATGGCTGCATAGTATTCCATGGTATACATAACCACAATTTGTTAGTCCATTCATGGGTTGTTGGACACTTGGGCTGTTTCCATGTCTTGGCTATTATGAATTGGGCTGCAATAAACATTCTGGTACAAATGTCTTTGTTGCAAAGCAATTTTTGATCATCTGTGTATATACCTAGTAGAGGAATTGCAGGGTAGAATGGTAGGTCTACTTTTAGTTCCTTGAGTGTTCCCCAAACTTCTTTCCAAAAAGGTGATATTAGCTTTTGCTTTCCCACCAGCAGTGTAGAAGCATTCCCTTCTCTCCACATCCAAGCCAACATCGGTAGTTTTGGGATTTTGTGATGTGGGCTAATCTTACTGGAGTTAAATGATATCTCAAAAGAATTTTGATTTGCATTTCTCTGATTATTAAGGATGAAGAGCATTTTTTCATGTGTTTGTAGGCCATGTGCCTGTCTTCATCAGAGGAGTTACTGTTCAAGTCTCTTGCCCACATTAAAATGGGGTTATTTCTTCTTCTTCTTTTTTAACATATACATGTGTTCATTAGGTTTCCACTTTTTGCCTTCACAGAATTTAAAAGGCTTAAAATTTAATAACAATAACAATGTTTAAGATAAGGACTAGAAACAAAAACCACATAAGAATGAACGAAGATAAACACATTCAGAAAAGAAAACAGACGA
>CAUYRH010108153.1:0-21813 GCA_963574655.1 Perodicticus potto
ATTTTATTATTCTTCATTACATTATTCCCCCCCACCCACCCATCCGTGATAAGACAGAATTGATTTACAGAAAAGAATACAGAAAACACCAAAGCTCCTGGTAGTGGGAGAGATTTCAAGAAACCAATTTCTAAACAAAACATTAACACACCTCCCCTTCTTAAAAGTGTCGATAAGTCTTTTATATCAGGTATTTTGGTTTACACTAGTCACGTATGGCACACTATCATTTATATTACCCTGAGTTTTTAACTCTATTTTTATATAATTCATATCTAAAGCAAGTATTTGTCACTGATCTTTGGCATTATTAAATTCCCTAACACCATATAGTGTCTTATGTTTGGGAACTTTTCGAATCACTGATATTTTAGGTTAGTACAAGGGATCTGTTTATAGCAAATAAGCAAATTTATATTTGCACAATATAAAAATAAATTTATATTTTACCGTTTACAAAGCATTACTCTTACAAGCATCAATTCTCTTTTTAATTTCTCTTTTCCTTGTACCTCTCTGATTTATTTAGATCTCTAAAGTTCTAATGATCTGTAAATGGAGTACTAATTCAGGGTTCTAACCTCCTCTTTTAGCTCCTACATATTTTTCTGGGGTGAATTCACCATATCTCATGGCTTTTAGTATCACTGCATTTTAATAGCCCCCCAATTCCTCCTTCCTAAGATGTGAGACCTATAGCTAGAAGACCAGTGGGAATCTCCCAGTTAAATCACCACTGTGCTCTTCAAGGACAACATGGGATCCTCCTGACCTCCCTCCAGATCTTCTGCTTCTGCTGTTTTGGAGGAAGTGAGTAAATGGATCACTTCTTCTTTCCCCACATCCTGGTGGCTGTCAATTCCCCATCAGGCTTATCTGTTCCCACAGTTACTACCATACTTAGGTATTGATTTCTCCCTATGTCTAGTCTTCAACCTCCAACCCATTTTTTTAATACAGATTTAATCACATTGTTCCTATAGTTCTCTTTTGCATGAAAGGTAGAGGGCAGACTCTTTAACTTGGTATATAAAGGCCTCCCATACTCCAGCCTCTTCTTCCCTTTCTAGACCAGAGATTTGTACTTTCTTTTTCTTTTTTTTTTTTGAGACAGAGCCTCAAGCTGTCACCCTGGATAGAGTGCTGTGGCATCACAGCTCACAGAAACCTCCAATTCCTGGGCTCAAGCAAGTCTCCTGCCTCTGCCTCCCAAGTAGCTGGGACTACAGGCGCCCGCCACAACGCCCGGCCATTTTTTGGTTGCAGCCGTCATTGTTGTTTGGCAGGCTCGGGCTGGATTCAAACCCGCCAGCTCAGGTATACGTGGCTGGTGCCTTAGCCTGTTGAGCCACAGGCGCCGAGCCTGTACTTTCTTCTACTCTATGCTCTTAAGTTTTTCTTCAGTTAAGATGGTTTCGCATCTTTAAATCTTTAGTCAAGTTATTATCTTGGAATACCAATCCCCAGCCCTTTCCCAATTCAATCCTTTATAATAATACTATTATTTAGTGTTGAGTCACCCCAAGCATCATTTCTTTTTTTTTTTTTGTAGAGATAGAATCTCACTTTTTCACCCTTGGTAGAGTGCTGTGGCGTCACACAGCTCACAGCAACCTCCAACTCCTGGGCTTAGGCAATTCTCTTGCCTCAGCCTCCCAAGTAGCTGGGACTATAGGTGCCCACCACCTCGCCCAGCTATTTTTCTGTTTTGCAGTTTGGCCGAGGCCGGGTTTCAACTTGCCACCTTTGGTATATGGGGCTGGCGCCCTACTTGATAACCCACAGGCGCTGCCCCCCAAGCATCATTTCTTTAAAGTTCCTCCTCTTCCCACCATTGAGAAGAACTGGCTACTCATCACCAGAGTGTCTATAACATTTTAATTTATTAATTCATCTCTATCTCTGCACTGTTCCATAATCTATTGGACAAAGGCTTTGATTTATTTCCATTATCTCAATTTTAAGGCTGACTGGCACATAGATGATCAATGTTTGTAAGGTGACAAAATTAACAAATGAATTCAGTTTTGATACAAATAAAACTTTATGAAGCATTTTTATTTCTCTACTTTGCAAGTGAGGAAACTAAGGCTTTCTGATTCCAATCTTATGCTCTTCACATAAAACTTAACATATGACCACATCATGCTATTTCTAATATTCTTTAAAATAAGTACACTTGGATATAAAAAGAAATTAAAAAGGAAAGAAATGAAAAAGAAATACAAAATCCTTTCCCAAGTAAAGAGTTCAAAGAGAACCTCTTAAACATCATTGGAGTGGATAAAAACACAAGTTACAGAAAGCACTGAGTTCCCAGAACTAAAGACTCACCCATTCGGAAGTCAATGTAGCCCTCTCCTCCACTGATGACAAGCATAGACTTCGAGGGTGTCTGGCTGCCAGGCTCCTGTGTAGATGGCCCTGCTTTGTCACCTGTTAGATCTGTGCCACTGTTGCCACTTTGTGGGCTGACAACTTGACCTATTTTATACAGAAACAGACATGAATATTATTTATCACAGATAGGGTTCAGGGAAGTAGTTCTTTTTTTTTTTTTCCTGAACATTTTCAGAGTTAAACAAAAAGGTAAGAATATTTTGAAGTACAGCCAAAGTATTGTGCCAGCTAGAAGGTTCTGCATGATCAGAAAACATCTATATGAAGGTTATAAGAGCCAAGTTTGAAAATGTAAGCAAAGAAATTTTGTACCAAACAGGAAGAAGTCCAAAATCCAGTATGCAGTACGTACAATAGCAAGGTGGGCCTCGGCTACCTGCTTCAAACTACTGTATCTTTTGTTCTGAGAGACAATGGAAAGGTCTCGTCCTAAAAATAAGTGTGCTTATTTGTATAAGAGACCAAATCTTCAACTTAAGCCTTATGAGTTTTTATATTCATAATTAACATTTAAATTTATTCCAAATCCATGGCTTTCCTCTCTTATATTTAAGGAAAGAACATCTTAAATTTAGATTATGCAAATAAAATTACCAGTAAATGTACCATTTGTTCTAAAGCTTAAGTTCTAAGGTAGAATCTTTGAGCATGAAATGGTAGAAAGAGGGAGACCTTTAAATATTATACGAACAAATGAACAATTTTTAAGGCATTACTCTTAGAAAGCTTTGACTGTGGGATATTTTTTTCCTTTCCAGAATCTACTGTCTTTTGGTCAAATTACACAGATCATGCTTCCAGGAGCTAGTAGGACAGTAATATGATGCAATACACTGTAAAAAAATTAATTTACATTGCAAGTGGATAGGATAGTTTGATGTATTCCGACAGGGCTTCATTCATGCATTACTCCATTATACTCTGGAAGAAATCAAGCCTGCTAGAGATAATGTCTGCCAACAGACGAGTTAGTTCTGCCACGGAAATAAGAGCACAAGGGTTTATAAAATAAGGCTTACTAGAATGGTTTAACCCTTAAGGCCAACTGGCTTCTCAACAACCAATGTTGCCAATTCCACTTTTAGTTATATTTATTTATTTATTTGTTTGTTTTTATTAGAGACAGAGTCTCACTCTGTCGCCCTTGGTAGGGTGCTGTGGCATCACAGCTCACAGCAACTTCCAACTCCTGGGCTTAGGCAATTCTCTTGCCTCAGTCTCTTGAGTAGCTGGGACTATGGGCACCTGCCACATTGCCCAACTATTATTTTTGTTGCAATTTGGCTGGGGCCGGGGTCGAACCTGCCACCCTCAGTATATGGGGCTGGTGCCCTACTCACTGAGCCACAGGTGCCGCCCACTTTTAGGTTTATATGTAACAGAAAAGTTTTTCACATATGTGCAAGAAAGTCCACTACAGTGCTGTTTTTAATAGAGGATGAAAAAAAAAAGAAACATAGAGATCTAGGAATAGGAAAATGAATAAAAAGTAGCACATTTATTCAGACATGAGAATACCAGGTTTTTATGTATGAACATCAATAAATCTCAAAAAACAAGAAGCAAGTTGTATAATACATGTAAAACGTAACATTTAAGTACAATCAAAAGCCACCAAAAATGCTATTATTTATAAATATATTTCAACATAGTAAAAACACAAAAACACAGGCAGGAGGATGCCTGTCAACTTCTAGATAGTCGTTACAGATGGAGAGGAAAGAGAGAAGTAATAGGTTCAGAAAAGGATATAAAAAAGCAAAAAAAATTGCTATTACTGGCAATCCCATTTCTAGGAATTTATCCTAAGGAAATGACTGTACAAATACACCAATGACCTTGCCCTATGTACATTTAATCATTTGATCTTTGGACCACTTTTGGGAAAATGAGTTTGTGGGTTCACTGTATGCATCAGCTTGGCTAGGCTGCGTTGCCCAGATACTTGGTTAAACACTAGTCTAGACATTGCTGTGAAAGCATTTTTAAAATGTGATCAACATTTATGTCAGCAGTCTTTGAGTAAAGCAGATTATCCTCTTAATATGGGTGGGTCTCATCTAATCACCTGAAAGCCTTAAAAGGAAAAGTCTGAGGACCTCTGATGAATAAAAACATTGGCTCCAGATTGCTTTCGGACTTGAACTGCAACAGCAACTCTCCTCTGGGTCTCCAGCTTGCCAGCCTGCCTGCAGACTTCAGATTTGCAAGGTTTCAGATTCACAGTCATGTGAACTAATTGCTTAAAATCTCTTATTCTCTTGCACACATACTCTGTTGATTCGGTTTCTCTGGAGAATCCTTACTAATATACTGAAAACCTACCATTTCTACATCACAGAGTTAATGTGGCAAAGTCAAATTTGAACTTCATCTAACAACTGTATTTGCCTTATGGGAAAAAAAATTAAACCCTGGGTCCTGCTTCTAGGTGGTAAGAGCATTTTAGCACTGTTAATGGACTGAACATTTTTCACTGGACATTACCCCTACCACCTTTTGTCTGAAAGGTGCTTTATAACTCTCAATACTGTTTTCATTAATTTTCACAAGTGCGGTAGGCAGAACAGACATTAATCGTGCCCACTGAGGACTGAGGAAATAAGTCTCTGAGGTTAAGCGACTTGCTCACGGTTAGAGGAGAGAAAGGGGCCCAGATCCCAGGGCTCCTAGCCCACATCTCTTTCTGCACGCAGCTTTGGCAACATAGGCTTCTTTCTAGCCACTTCCTTTATTAGGTCAAGACAACTTTTGGCATTTTGCTATCACAAAATAATAACCATTGCTTTTCAAAAGTCAGCGAGTCTCTTAAAGAAAAATTAAGATTTGTTTTTGGGAGTGGGAGACATATTCCAAAATAACATCATTCAAGTATCCATGTGATATGTATTCACACCTCTGTCACGAGACTTCCTTCATAATTATATTGAAATTCCCGACAATTCTAGTCCTTAGTTAGCATTAGACCAGGTAGGAGAACTAAGGGATGATGACAAAAGAGAGATAAGAGATCTCAACAGAATAATCTTACCCACCTGGGACTGCCACAAAAAATTTCACTGCATCCCGATGCCCATGGAAACAAAGCTGTGCATGTGCCATTGAACAATAGGGTATAAATGTTCCTGGAGTCACTTTATCGCTGTTTTCATCACCATACACGCGGATTACACTTCCGGGACGATTTCCTGGTGCTCCAGAGGTTTTATTTGCTGCAACAGAAAAACCAAATACCAAATATTTTCCCCTAGAAAATAGTAATGATATAAGAGGTTATTGGTTAATCCTTATGGTATTATCTAGAAGCTACAGCCAGCTGAGATAAAACAAGGGCAGCATTGCCAATTCAAGACAAAGCTAGGGAAAAAAGATTTAGCATGCTAGTTATTTTTAAGTACCTCAGTAAATGGAGTAGGGGATTTTGCCAGTCTAGCAATACCAAGCTTGCTTTTAAACATATCTATTAATTTTTTTAAAATCATTTTAGTTAACAAAAGAAAACAGATTTGAATCTTAGCTTTATCTGTTTTGTTTTGTTTTTAATCCTCATTTTAGAAAACTAACCATTATATAAAGTAAATGGATATATTTGTAAATAATTTTTTCAACAGTTTATCTTCTGATTTTTGTTCCCTTGCAGTAAGAATATTTCCCTTAAGGGGGAGTGGTAAAAAGTTGTGCTTATAAGAAAGAATCCAGCCACTATGATAGAGCTTTTATTTACCCCAGCCTGATGGTTTACTGGGCTATTATAGAACAACCAGACTCACAAAACATCCCCATTCCATGGGAGAGTAAGTGAATGAAAGAAACATGATTGGTAATAAGAATAAACAATGGAAATTAATGACACTTTTAAGAGATGTTTCACGTTTATGTTGGAAAACAAAGTTGAAAGAAAGTTCAGCTGCAACAAAAGACGATAAATATAGACTAAGCTGCTGAGCAGTTTGGTGGCCATGTAACAAACATTAAAAACAAAAAAAAAACAAAAAAAAACAACGAACACCTGCTGCAATGCAGTGACTGCAAGTGGATGACATTTAGGCACAGTCAAGAGGGTATTCTAGAGAAGTGGGGACAGCCTCCCAGTGGCTATAGAAGCCAGGAGGAAGAGTTTGGTTCTGGATCTGCACTTACCCCTCAGCCCCAGTAAACGTCCCTGGTGGAGGATTACGGCTAAAGTGAGAAAGGGGGAGAGGGGACATGGAGAGGTGCATGACAGGGAGGAGAGAATTACTGTGAGCCGCCACTCAGCATCTTCTATCTGGTAACCTGTGCTCAAAGCTCCTAATGAAATTAACAAGATCCCACTTGGCACAATGCCAAGTAACACATAAAGTTCTTAACCAATATCTCTATAGAATATCTCTGTACAGAAAGGACAATTTGATTTGCTGTGGTTTTGTTTTTTTTTAATTATAAAGCAATTTTAGTGATTCTGAATCAAAACACTGAGAACTTTAAGAACATTTCCTAAATGTTAAAATTTCTCTTTTTCTGTTTGTGTGTGTTGAAGAAATCCTATTTTAATTAACTACATCAAAACAAAAGTCTCTCTTACACAGCTAAGATTAATAACGTGGTTTTCTTTAAAGCCTCCAGGTACACTGTCTCGTCCTCCCTCCCTTCCCCCTGCAAAAGGTACGGAGATTCTGAGGTTATGAGTTTATTGACTTCTTTTACCGACTTACGGCATTTGTTTTTGAATTGTTCACTGCTCATGAATTTTGCAACACAAAAACACTTGCTTAATGGATGATCAAAGCAACGGAACATCATATGAGAAACACACAATGCATATTTTGTTCACAAAAATAATAAATCACATTCTTTTAAAACTGAGAATAGACGGTTTGTCTACAGTATAAGAAAAGGCTTGGTGACCTTATAAGGAACTTCAACTTTTTTTAAACCTCAAATAAAGCAAATGGAATGTCCTAAACAATCTCCCAAGGAGATATGAAAAATTAGGATGAATGCTAGATAGCGCGTCTGGACACTGGCATAATAAAGCTGAGGAAAAATGGACTTCAAATTTTATCTCAAAGGTTAAACAGGACTGTGATTCCTGAAGTGAGAAAAACAGTTTCTCACAATGAAAAATTTTTCATTATAAATATTGGTACTGATACACAGAAACTGTTATTCTCTGGAGTATTTAGGTTTCAGAGAAAGAGTGAAGTAACGATAGCTAGATCCTTGTCATCTTCATTTTCTGAGTTGTCAAAGATTTGCCAATATCTAAACAATTCCCTCTACCTAAATTCTAGATGTAACGATTTCCTGCAACTTTCCTCTTTGTTTTAGGGCAGTTATCTAAAAATATACTTACTTTCTGTTAATGGGATGGAGATAATGACACCGTTTCCTGTTCCCACCCACAAACGATTGCAAGATACCATAAGAGCTGTGATCCTCACAAAAGAGAAGCCCAGTTTTCCAGTACCTGTAAGGGAGGGAGGGAGGGAGGGAACATTTTATTGAGAAACTAAAGCAAAAGAGTGTTTTAGATTCCAAGCCCTAGAGCAGGAGGATTAATACAAGGGAGAAGAAATGTGCCTAGAGCTTGATGGATGATTCCTGAAGGGGCTTATCAAAGCAAACTCTTACTTGGCCTTATCGTCTGACAAGTCAGAGTTAATGGGAAAACAAAATTCTACAAGTGGGTGGTAATACATCATTAGTTAGAAGAAAGGTACACAGGAAATAAGGTGTATCAGGAAATATCAGGATTCAATTTGGGAGCTGCAAAACCAAACTGAAACATAAAACAAAACAACAAAAATCAGAGTTCACTAGGTTGGGAAATCCAATATCCTTTGATTTTATAAGACGAAAAAGTTCTAGTTTGCTGTCAATTTCTTTGCATAATAAAAATCAACCTTTGCCAACAAAATCTATACTTTTCCCCTTATTTATAAATTTAGGTTCTAAAACAATTTAGAAATATTAGGATAAAAATAATTTTGGGAAAATGCATGTATTTTTGTATTTCAAGTGAATTTTTACAACTGATCTTATTTTCAGTGACTTAAGAGGCTAACTATTAAACAGATAATACATTTAAGACAGGAAGCTTACAAATGATGACAGAACCACAGTGTTAGAAGAAGCCTTTACTACCATTCAATTTAAGCTAGGAACCTTTAACCTACAGTCAAAAGTATATCCTTGAAATTAGTTTGTATGAATATATACACGCCTGATTCTAGGGAGAGAGCCATAGCATAATTAGGTTCTCTAAGGGCAGTTACCTTAAAAACTACTGACCCAGTTCAACCCTTCACCATTAAAGAACTCCTTTATTATACTCCTAAAAGTCATACAGCACTGGGCTAGGTGCTAAAGATACAGCAGAAAACAAGACAAAGATGGTCCTTGCCAAAAAAAAAAAAAAAAAAAAGATGGTCCTTACCCCTCACAGGGCATAGGGTCTGTAGGGAAGGCAGTGAACAGGAATCACTTAATATCAGTGCAATCACAGTAATGATGCCCACAAAAAAAAGGCATGAAGGGCCTAAATGAAGATCTCTCCTGGAGTAACATTCAGGATAGGACCTGAAAGCTAGGTTAAAAAGAGACTAAGAGCTTCATATAGCGCGTGTAAAAGCCCTGTAATCGGAAGGGTCAATGTGGGTAAAAGAGAGTGAAAAAGGAGAGTGGTCCAGCCCATGCAAGGTCTCTGAGTCATGGGACAAAATATCACCTCACATAAAGGCAAGAGTAGAAGTGTGTCATGGTAATATTTGCACACTGATTACTAGACAGAGAACAGACTAGAGTAAAAACAGGAAGTCTGGCCTAGGGGAAGAGTGGTTGAGTTAAAGAAGTTAATTGATTTACAAAATTTCTGGAGGCAGGCTTGACAGCTCCTAGTGATTAGATGTGGGGAATAAGAGAGAAGTGATCAAAATCAAAAATGATCCCAAGTTTTTGCCAATAACCACAGGGTCAACTGGAGAATCTACCTGACACTTCCAGTGTCCTATAGTTCACTATTCCGGAAAGCAACTTATTCACTGCTTCTACAGAGCATTTTAGACCATTTAAAAATAAAGCAGCTAAGTGTAGGGGCTCACACCTATAATCCCAGCACTATGGGAGACTCAGGGAGAGATTGCTTGAGGCCAGGCGTTCAAGACCAGCTTGGGCAACATAACGAAACCCTATCTCTACAAAAATTTAAAAAAATAAAAAAATGATCTGGGCATGGTGGTGCACATCTGTAGTCCCAGATTCTTGGGAATCTGAGGCAGGAAGATCTCCTGAGCCCAGGTATTTGAGGTTATAATGAACTATAATCACGCCACCTGCACTCTAGCCTGGGTAACAGAGACCCTGTCTCTGAAATAAAAATAAAATAAAACAAAATAAAAAAGAAAACGAGAACCGAGGCTGGTCTGAGTGCAATAGTGTTTATAACTAATTGATCAAAACCAGTTATAGATTCCTTTGTTCCTTCTGCACTCCCATTACTTCACCAGCCTAAAAAACAGAGAAAGACAACAAAAACAGAATGTGGTGTGTCTACCCACAGTCTCAGCTACTCTGGAGGCCGAGGTAGGAGGAACCCTTGAACCTAGCAGTTCAAATCAAACATGGGCAACATAGTGAGACTGCATTTCTAAAAATATATAAGCAAATAAATAAAACGTTTTCTTTGACTGGCAAAGATAAGACATTTTAGAAGCTTACCTAACATTTTGCTTACATAAGGCTCTATGTCCACATCCTGCAGATGTTGATAAGTGTGTGCATGATAGAGACGGAGTGTGGAATCCAAACGAATGGAGACCCACACACCATCACCCACCCATGCAAGCTGTCGCACTTGGCTCTCCTTCCTGGGGTGTGCATCAAATGATTTCTAGGAGAGATTGTCCAATACAAGTTACTTTTGTTACACAGGAGTTCATATTTTAAAATTGTTAAAATTTAACAGACTTATTTATTAAAAGAGAAGCCTCAATATTATATATTAAACATATGATTACTTTTTATATGTACAAGGCTTTCATCGTTGAATGCAAACAAAATGAACCACAGGATGTTGGACCTCAGTACTACATATTATAAAATATCAATTTATGAAAGCGATACGGCACTGGCACATCCACACCCTGTAACAGTGTTCAACAGACAGATTTTACTGTCTAGATTTTGTGTTGATGTAAAAAAATATATGAAGATTCTATTTGTAATTAAACAAAAAGGAACCCTCAATGCTGTGTATGTGTATGTACAGACTGAGCATCCCTAACCCAAACATCTGAAATCCAAAAGGCTTCAAAAATCATTTGAGTGCCAATATGACACCATAAAGTTACCTAAACACATTTTTCTCACTGTATTAATGGTATGTCTTTTTTTTTTGAGACAGAGTCTCACTATGTTGCCCTGGGTTGAGTGCCGTGGCGTTACAGCTCACAGCAACCTCAAACTCTTGGGCTTAAGCGATTCTCTTGCCTCAGTCTCCCAAGTAGCTGGAACTACAGGTGACTGCCACAATGCCCCAGCTGCAACTGTGGTTGCAATTGTCATTGTTTAGCAGGCCTGGGCCGGGCTCCAACCTGCCGGCCCCGGTATGTGTGGCCAGCACGCTAACCACTGAGCTACAGGCACCCAGCCTGGTATGTCTTATTTTTTACTATTACGTATTTGTGTGAAAAAGTATAAGAAAATGAAATGCTTATTGGCAGCATACAAATTTAGAGTCAGGAATGAAGGCTGAAATAGTGATATATTTGCTTTGTGACAGTTCAAAGTACACTAACTTTGCTTCATTAACCAAATTATTAAAAATAATTATATAAAATCATCTTCAAGCTTGTGTATGTCTATATGAAATACAAATTTTGTGTTTCGACTTAGGTCCCATCCCTAAAATATCTTATTATGTATATGCAAATATTTCAAAATTCTACAAAATCTAAAATCCGAAACACTTCTGGTCTTAAGAGTTTCAAATAATTTACTTGGGGACTTGTAGGAAAGGGAATGTGATTTAGGGAAGGGAAGATGGAAAATTTTCACCTAAAAATTTTCCTGGTGTAAATTTTTATTTTTAACAACAATTAGAATGAACATATGTATTGTGGCAAAAAAAATTATAAGAAAACATTAAGAGGGTTTTGTTTTTACAACCAATTCCTAATAAGGCCACTTCTCAGTCTGTGACATATATGCAGATGTGGCTGGATATGCATGGCGGGGGAGGAGGGGATGACTTGGGATGCTTCCTCTCAACCAATCTTTATGTAATTAAACATGTCAAGAACCAGGTACTACTGCTCGGTGCCTGTAGCTCAGTAGTTAGGGTGCTGGCCACATGCACCAGGGCTGATGGGTTGGAACACAGCCAGGGCCTGCTAAACAACAATGACAACAATAACAAAAAACAGCCAGGAGTTGTGGCAGGTGCCTGTAGTCTCAGCTACTTGGGAGGCTGAGGCGAGAGAATCACTTAAGCCCGAGTTTGAGGTTGCTGTGAGCTGCGATGCCACGGCACTCTACCAAGGGCGACATAGTGAGAGTTTGTCTCAAAAACAAAAAAACAAACAAACAAAAAAAAAAACCCATGTACTCCATAAAATATGTATTCATTTGTAGATATATATACAGACACACATTTAAATATTCATATGTGAATCTGCCTTCCTTTTTTTTAAAAAAAACCTTTCTATCCTCGCAATCAAAAGTGGCAAGAGAGCTGAAGTAACACAGAAAGCTAAGACATCAAAACATATTGCTGCAGTGTCCTAAAACACAAAGATTTAGAAAACAATTTCTAAACAAGGTGAGAATAATATATAGTCTTTGAGCAATACAAATTGAGTAAGTATAGAAAACAAAGGCTAACTTGCCTCTATTTTCATGGCCTTGGGCTGAACCACATAGATTTTGTTCCTGTAGCCACACCAGACTTTGTCATGTACCACAGTCATGCATCGGATGGAATGATGAGGCCGTCCAAGGTCTAAGAGGTGATAGTTTGACAAATCCCACTGCCCATCTTTAAAATAAGCAATAGGTTATAGTTAACGCATACCACTTTTTACTCAATTTCAACACAAGAAACATTCTATCTGGTTATATAATTCAATTTATTGGCAAAGCATCCAAAATACCATCTGTTAGGTGTACCCTTTATTTGTGCAGAAACTGGGTTCTCTTATTCTATAAACTGCAAAATTGGAAGAGACATCAAATGTCGTCAGATCCAACTCAACACCCAATACCTGAACCCCTTTTAAAAACACTCTCAAAAAAATGATACGACAAATCAGTTACAAGTTGTCTGTTTATAATAATATTTTTAGAATTAGAATGGACTTAAGGAGGCTTGGCGCCTTTGGCTCAGCGGGCTAAGGCGCCAGCCACGTACACCTGAGCTGGTGGGTTTGAAACCAGCTCAGACCTGCCAAACAACGACGGCTGCAACCAAAAAATGGCCGGGCGTTGTGGCGGGCGCCTGTAGTCCCAGCTACTTGGGAGGCGGAGACAAGAGACTAGCTTGAGCCCAGGAATTGGAGGTTGCTGTGAGCTGTGATACCACACCACTCTATCCAGGGTGACAGCTTGAGGCTCTGTCTCAAAAAAACAAAAAGAATGGACTTGAGGTTATTTTGGAGATAACTCATTCACTTGCATTTTGATGTATTTTCTTGTTATATGTCAAAGGCAACATATTACTAACACTTTGGGATTTGGGCATACTATATTTTTAGTGACACTAGAAACAGGAATGAGAACAATCACTATAAGCTTGCTTTGCATTGTTAGCTTTGCTTGAACAATTTCAGTGGAAGAACCACCTCATAAAACAACTGTATTATTTTCAGACAGGTCTGAAAAATAGTCTCCATACAGCTAAAACTCTGCCTCCTTGTACATAATTGCCCCTAGGTCTGTAGTTTTGCTCGGGGGAAACCCAAAGAATAAATTCAGCCCAAGCTTCTTTGTTACAGGCCTGTCTTCCCCTTTCAGAACCAAACATCCCTGTCATGTGCTTTGTTTTGTCCCTATCTCAGTTTATGGATGTTGCATCCTAACTATTTTGTTGAAGTCCATTAAATATGCTGCCTCATCTAGCATGGAAGAGCAGGATTATCACCATCCCTGTTTTGGACACTTTATAATTTCTATGAGGCTTAAGTCATTAACTAATTCATATTGAGTTTAAGTAATTTTCAGTCTTCAGACTTATCTCCCCTCTCTTGTTTCTCTGAACCCAACCGCAGGGCTTTGCATTAATCCTTACTAAAGGTATTTTGTTTTTCTTCTTCTGTCAATATAATTTTGGATTCAGTTTACCAAACTATTATTTCATTTTTTCTAGGCTCTTCTACTTGCTAGCTGAGTGACCACGAACAAGTAACTCAAGTGCTCTGTGCCTCAGTTTCCTCATCTATAAAATGAGGATGGCAACAGAACCTTTTTCCTACGTTGTTGTGAGCATTCAACACAGACAATGTCTGTAAAGGGCCTGAAGTAGGTAACACAGTGATATGGAGTAATTAACCAGTAAACTCTAGGTACAAAGGCACCTAACTTTCACCTACCTCACATTTTTCTAAGCCCAAAAGGATATGAGACAGCTAATGTTTTTTATTTTTGGTAAGAGAACAGGGCCTCACTATGTTGCCAGGCTGGTCTGAAACTACTGGCCTCAAGAAGTTCTACCATCCTGGCCTCCCGAAGTGCTAGGATTACAGGCATGAGCCACTGCAACAGGCCAAGTTCTCTTTTCTTAAGATCTAGCTACTCTAAAAGTGTTCAGCTTAAACCTTTATTCTTTCTCCTACTAAATATTATTTCTTTAAAACATAGGCCAATCTGCTTAAAAATGGTTTATAAAGTAAAAAGCTATTCATAATCACTCACCAATGCCTCTGTGAAAGATTGCAAGGGTGCCATCAGCCAGGGCCACTAAAACAATTCCTTTCACATGTCTGTAAACAGAAAAAAAGGATTTTAGAACTCTCCATTCAAGAATACAAAAGAGATTACATGCTACTGAACTAGCTTAGAGCCTTGTAAAGAACCAATCTGTGATGAGATGAGGAGCTTACATGAGAACAAAAATGAATACACTGCTTTCTTCATTGTAAATGTCCTGCTTGAAAAAAATGTCAGGTGAACCAAACAAATAGCATGTGCAGAATCTCTTTGTTTCACTTTCTGGCCCAAGCTCCTGCTCTCATTACAGACAGTCAACACAAACTCTACAGATCAGAGACAAACACCTAGAGTGAAACTAACAGAGTCAGCCTAGGCCTGTGGACTCAGAGACAAACTGAGGATTGTTAATATTTGACATAAAGGGAAAGACGAGAAAAATCAATGCTCTAAGCAACTTATTCATGAACTATCAATAATATCCTAAAACAAGTGTAAATTAATAGGTACTGGTTCTCTTCCTGCAAGTTCTAAAGAACTCATGGTCTAGTAAGGAATCAATCTAGCAAACTTCCTCTTCTACTTTATTTTCTATTTTACTTTCTATTATAGTTTCATTCTCATTCAACTTCTCTAAACCCATAAAAAGAATTTTAAAAAAGCAAATGACCTGGATACTTATTTAGTCATGAATGCACATTACCTTTAAAAGTCTTAAAATTTAGTTTATACCAAAATACACAATTTTAACAGGAAGAATTTCAAAAATAAAACTTACACAATACTGAGAATCGAATCTTTAAGTTTAATGGAATGGAGACATTTCCTCCACTGGGCTACAGATGAATGGACATACAAACTGCAAGAACAAAGTCAAGACTAGTAAGCATAGAGAACATCACAACATTGCTTATACCTCATAATGACCACGAAGTTCATTCAGGAGGAAGAAGAGTAACACAGATTTTAGGAAGAAATGCTGCTGCTGTGGTACAATGGTTGGAAAAGAAAAATGGAGTAAAGGTAGGCCTAAGGCAGAGAAATAGGCTGCTTAAGCAAACAGAAACAGGAGAAGACTGAAAAGCAAGAACTAGTGCAATACACAGTTAGCTAGTTTCAAGTTACCTTATGCTTTAGGATCCTTGGCTAAAGCCCTTTTATGGAATTACCTTTCTTTCCCCACTACACTCAACTATAACCTTTGGGTGACAAAGTGGTTCACACAAGGAGTAGCAAACGATAGCCTGCAGGCCAAATCCAGCCTGACACCTCTTTTCATACAGCCTGCAAACTAAAAAGAGTTTTTACATTATAAAATAGTTGGGGGGGGGGGGAATTGAGAGTATTTCATGACAGAAGAGATTTACATGAAAATTCAAATTTTAGGGCCCATAAATGAATTTATATTGGAACACAGTCAATACTAAGTTTGCCAACGCCAAATTTTATAGTACTGGGCCCACCTGAAATACTGCAGTGAGTATTTCCTTTGAGCATGACCTGTGAGTATCACTACTCGCAAAGTTTCAGACTTCGGATTTTTGGATTAGGGGTGCTCAACCTGTAGTAACCTTGCTTAACCTTTGGAAATGTACAATTTTGTAAAACTCCTCACACTACTACAAAGTGAACAAACCATGTAATGTTATTAACCCCTGTGCTTTCACACTATCATTTGTTCTGCCTTTCCTAGTAATTCTACTATAAAGTTTGGGATTGGGCCTTTTTGCAGTAAAATACATTAGTTCAATCCCAATTTCTCTCCCCACACACTAGTCTTATACATCAAATACTGTCTATGTGGTGTTCAGCATCTTCTATTTCTGGATAACCTAGATTTTAAAATCTTATTTACCTTTCCTTCCAAAAATATTATACAAAGGGAACATTCTATGACACCCCCCCCAAAAAGGGTTTACCATTCAGAATCAATACAAGTACAATTTATGAGATAGCTGCAACATAATTTCAAGTATATAAAATTCTCTGCATTAATACTCACGTTTTGTATTTGTGTTGACATTTTACTCATTTATATTCTTATTTCAAAAACAAAAGTAAAAAGAATAAAGATACTCTACTATTTAAAGTGTTGGCTCTTACCAGCCATTCTGTGCTCCTAGCCACATGGTTGGTAACAGACTACTCATTTTCTGGGCTTCTTCTCTCACCAGGTCTTGTTCACTTGGCAATACTGATATTTGATCTTTATATGCATCTGCATCATTACTGGGAAGGTGAAGAGAAAGGAAAAAAAATCTGAGAATGCCTAGCTATAGTTTTTAGGGACTGAACATTCCTATTTAAGTTTGTAGTTAAAAAAAATGAAACATTAAAATTTAGAAAAGTCAAAGTTAAATGCTTGCATCAAATATTTCAAGAATCGTACCAGAAATAACATTAACTAGGAGGCTCAAGGTATAGAATAAGGGAGTTAAGACACAGTAGTGAAATACAGTAATTAATACTCAAGACTATAACTATGGCTCTCCCTTAATTATTGTGAATTTTATCATAGCTTCTTCTTGTCTTGGAGTGAGACAAGAGGGGGTGATGATTTATTTTAAAGTCACACACATACAGGAGGGTGATATATAAAGAATTTCCTGGCTGGGCAGAGTGGCTCATGCCTGTAATCCTAGCATGCTGAGAGGCAGGACAATCCCTTGAGCTCTTGAGTTTGAGCAAGAATCAGACCCCGTTCCTACTAAAAATAGAAAAACTAAACTAGGTATGGTGGTGCACCCCTGTAGTCCCGGCTATGTGAAGGTTAAGGCAGGAGGACTGCTTGAGTCGAGGAGTTTGAGGTTGCAGTGAGCTATAATGATGCCACTATACTCTACCGGGGGCAACAGAATGAGACTTTCAAAAAACAAAAGATAATTTCCCCAAATAAATTAATAAATTGAAATATGCTTAATATTATATCACAAAATCTTTCTTTTGAATCATCAGGACACAATTAGTAAAAGAAATATAACTGGGCTACAAAATTCAATGTATGACTTTATTCTTAAATTAACAAATGCTAGTAGACTCTTGGTTGCTCTATATACTAGGAGTATTAAACTTTATAGCTTAAAGGATCTCTTTATAACTTTAAAGAGATACTCCCTTACCCCCAACTAGAGGGAATCTAGCAAAGACAGGAAAAAAATAAAATAATACATAAAGGGGACCTAGGTTAATTAGCCCTTTAAAAGAACAGCCTAAAACAAATTGTTCTCTAATAAAATGTCTGCATGAGGCTCAGTGCCCATAGCACGGTGGTTATGGCGCTAGCCACATGCATCGAGGTTGGTGAGTTTGAACCCAGCTCGGGCCAGCTAAACAACAATGACAACTGCAACCAAAAAATAGCCAAGTGTTGTGGCGAGTGCTTGTAGTCCCAACTACTTGGGAGGCTGAGGCAAGAGAATCACTTAAGCCCAAGAGTGGGAGGTTGATGTGAGCTGTGATGCTCTACCAAGAGCGACATGGTGAGACTCTGTTAAAAAAAAAAAAAAAAAAAAAAAAAGATAATGTTTGCATGAAAACTAAATTCAAAAAGTTCATTCAAGCCCACCTGAGAAATGCAAACTTAATGGCCAATTTTGCTGATAACTGGAGTGGAAGTGAGAGTAGAGATGGGGATTAAAATGACAAAGAGTTGCTAATAGAAAGGAAGACAGTAAGTGCAATGTTTTTGAAAAAATCATACCAGAGGAGAAAATGGCTCATGTACAATCACAGATTGCTAAATGACATTGTGGTCACTGAAGGATTGCATACATGACAGTAGTTCCATAAGATTATAATACCATATGTTTACTGGACCTTTACTATGTTTAGATAGGTTTATAGATACACAGATGCTCACCATCATGTTACAACTGCCTACAGTACTCAGGAAGGTAATGTGCCGTGCAGGTTGGTTGCCTAGGAGCAATGGGCTATACTACACAGCCCGGGTGTGTTAACGGGCTGTACCATCCAGGTCTGTGTAAGTCACTCTATGATGTTCACATAGCAATGAAATTACCTAACAGGGCATTTCTCAGAACATATCACTATAGTTAAGCAATACATGCCTATACTTTTATAGGTAGGATTTTTTTTTCAAGTTGGAAAGAATAGAGAAGCAATGAGGGGGAAATATCCAGAGAGAATAAAGGGAAGGGGATAAATGGAGACAAAGCAGAAATAGGCAGTAACTCTTTCAGTCCACTGTAATAATGCCAATTAGTGTGAGCATTTTGGCTGATTGAGATGATTTTGGTTCCTTTTATTTGTGTATTTTACCCAGTTTCCTAAGTTGGGGACCCATTATCATACCTTGACTGATACACAGGGGAGAGGTCTTCTGGGATTTGAACTCCCAAAGGATCTGTAAAGACATGCTCTGTGTACACGCCAGCTTGGGAAATGTCTACGGTGTCTTCAGCTGACCCTGCATTGCCTTCTGTGGCTTCAGTTGCTTCTTCTGCTGTTGGAACATTTTCATCAACTTCACTGCTTTCTGCTTCTGGTTCTGCAAAGTAAATAAAACACTCTTAACTATTCTTAGTGTGAGCTTTTCTCCTCCAATAATTTCTACATACAAACCCTTCCTATAGGATTCCACTCCTCCATGCAATGTCACGAGATTGAGAATTCCTGATTTCATTGAATAGCCATTACAACAACTTCTTTTAAGCTCTTTCATCCTTATTATCTTAAGATCTAACTTCTGTTCATAATGAGGGATCTGGGGTATCCTTAGACTCTACACAGATGGCATGTAAGGGGAACAGGTATACCTGGTGGTTTTTCTATCACTGGGGAAGCACCGTTGGTACTAGGGGAAGTGGCAGCTCCTGTCACACCTTCTGCAGAACAACCAACCACTGTGATGCCTCCCAAAAGGCTGTCTGTCTCTGCTGAGCTGTTGCTTGTCATACTTCCACATAAAGATGCCTTGTCTACCTGACCAGATTCTAAAAGATCTTCCCCTGCAGGGTAGTCTGTTTCTCGTGCACCTGAAAGAAAAGACAAACCTTATTTTAATAGCTAAGTAAACTACAAATAGCATTTAAAATGACAGTGTGCAGGTGAGATATATAGCAACTTGAATAAGTAGCATTAAATGTATTTAAACTTATCTTCACAAAAGGAAAAGTTACTTTAAAAATATAATTCTTCTATTAATCTAAGTGCAAATGAAAAACATGAAAATGTCAAAAATAACATTTTTTTTGAGACAGAGTCTCACTTGGTCATCCTTGGTAGAGTGTCATGGTGTCTTTAGCTCACAGCAACCTCAAACTCTTGGGCTCAAACTATCCTCTTGCATCAGCCTCCCAAGTAGCTGGGACTACAGGCGCCCATCACAACACCTGGCTATTTTTAGAGACGAGAGTCTCACTTTGGCTCAGGCTGTTCTCAAACTTGTAAGTTGAGGCAATCCACTCGCCTCGAACTCCCAGACTGCTGTGATTACAGGCGTGAGCTATTGCGCCCAGCCAACACTTCTGTTCTTAATGAGTTCCTTAGCATCCAAAAGAGGCTAAAAACAATCTAATTGTATCTGAAAAGTCAGAAGGAAAAAAATGTTTTTTAATTATAAAAATTACTATTTGTAATACAGGCTTTTATCTACTACTACTAAAAATTAAATACCCTAAGTGTAGACAATGATTTAGATATAAGTAAAACATCTATGAAAGAAGCATTTATAGGCTCAGCGCCCACAGCTCAGTGAGTAGGAAGCCAGCCACGTGCACTGAGACTGGCGGTTCAAGCCTGGCTAAGGCCTGCTGACCAACAATGACAACTCCAGTTGGAAAAGAGCCTGGCGTTGTGGCGGGCACCTGTAGCCCCGGCTACTCGAGAGGCTGAAGCAGGAGAATCACTTAAGCCCTAAGAGTTTGAGGTTGCTGTGAGCTATGATGCCATGGCGCAGCTACCAAGGGTGACAGAGTGAGACTCTGTCTCAAAGAAAAAGGAAAAAAAAAAGAGGCATTTGTAATACAAAGATAAACCTCCTCAGTTTCTTATTTATAAAAATTTTATTCATATCTCCTTAAAAAATTTTATTATAGTAAAATATATGTAACAAAATTTGCCATTTAAACTATTCAGATAACTCAGTGGCATTAATTATATTCACAATGTTGTGTAGCCATCACCACTATTTCTAAAACTTTTCCATTACCCTACGTGGAAACTCTGCACCCATTAAATAATACCTCTTTATCCCTGCCTCCTTCACAGTCCCTGAGAACCTCTAATCTATTTCTGTCTCTATGAATTTGCCTGTTCTAGATATGCTTCATATAAGTGGAATCATATAGTATTTGTCCTTTTATGTCTGGCTTATTTCCTTTAGCATACTGTTTCCAGGGCTCATCCATGTTTCAGCATGTATCAGAACACCAACTTATACTAAACAATAATGTACTACACACATTAAAAACTTAAGAGGGTAGACATCATATTAAGGGTTATTACTACAATAAAAATATATATTCATTTTTTTAATGACTGAATAATATTCCACTGTGTAGCTATATAACAAACCTCTTTAGTTTTTAAATTAATGTTTTATTATCATATATTGAATCCAGAAGTTAATATATTTATTTATTTTTTTGGAGACAGAGTCTCACTATGTCACCCTTGGTAGAGTGTTGTGCTGTCACAGCTCACTGCAACCTCACACTCTTAGGCTTAAGCGATTCTCTTGCCTCAGCCTCCCAAGTAGCCAACTACTACTACGTTGTGGGCCCACCACAACGCCCAGCTATTTTTTTGTTGTTGTTGCAGTTGTCATTGTTGTTCTAGCAGGCCCCGGCTGGGTTCGAACTCAACAGCCCTGGTATATGTGGCCGGTGCCCTAACCAGACCTGCCTAATTTTTTAATTTTCTTTTCTTTCTTTCTTTTTTTTTTAAAGACAAAGTCTCATTTTGTTGCCCTTGGTAGAGTGCTGTGGCGTCACAGCTCACAAAAACCTCCAACTCCTGGGCTTTGGCGATCTCTTGCCTCAGCTTCCCGAGTAGCTGGGACTACAGGCGCCCACCACAATACCCAGCTATTTTTTGGTTGCAGCTGTCATTGTTGTTTTTAGCTGGCCCGGGCTAGGTTCGAACCTGCCAGCCTCGGTGTATGTGGCTGGCACCCTACCCACTGAGCTACAGGCACCGCCCTAATCCAGAACTTTAGAAGACCATTCCTGGCTCGGTGCCTGTGGCTCAACGGGCTAAGGCGCCAGCCATGTACACCTGAGCTGGCAGGTTCGAATCCAGCCCGGGCCCGCCAAACAACGAGGGCTGCAACCAAAAAAAAAAAAAAAAAAAAAAACGGCCCGCCGGGCGTTTTGGCAGGCCCCTGTAGTCCCAGGTACTTGGGAGGTGGAGGCAGTATAATCGCTTTAGCCCAGGAGTTTGAGGTTCATAATTAAAATGAATTAAATTAGCTTGAAAAGAAGATAGGGACAGTGGAGGTTAACTTGGCAGTGCGCCCCGGACTTCCACAAAGCAAGTGCTCCACAGAAG
>CAUYRH010108158.1:0-27036 GCA_963574655.1 Perodicticus potto
GGGAGAGGAACGGAGAGAGCTTCTCTCTCCCTACTTGAAATCTCTCCCACTACCAGGAGCTTTGGTGTTTTCTGTATTCTTTTCTGTAAATCAATTCTGTCTTATCATGGACAGGTGGGGGGTGGGAAATAATGTAATGAAGAATAATAAAATACATGTATTTAAAAAAAATGTAAAAAAAAAAAAAAGAATAAGCAACACTCTCATGAGTCTCAATACAAACCTATGCACAATAGACTGTTTTATAATCTCATAAACCCCCCAAAATCTACCCTATTGAAATATATTCATCAATTAAGGTTAAAAGTCTCATTTTTAGCACTCAGGACTTGACGCATCAATCTCTACCCACATGTACTGAGTTAAAATGCAGATTCTGATGTTAGGGATCTGGAATGGGGTCTAAGAGTCTCCACTTTAACATGCTTCCAGAAGTCCTCCATGATACGAGTTCCCAGGTCACACCTTCAATAATAAGAATGTAGAAATTCTTTTTTTTTTTTTTGAAACACAGTCTAAAGTTTTCACCTTGGGCAGAGTCAGGTGTCGCAGCTCACAGCAACCTCAGATCTTGGGTTTAAGCGATTCTCTTGCCTCAGCTCCCAAGTAGCTGGGACTAGAGGCTCCTGCCATAACACATAGCTATTTTTTTGGTTGTAGTTGTCATTGTCGTTTGGCACGCCTTGGCTGGAATCGAACCTGTCAACTCTGGTGTATGTGGCTGGTGCCCTAGCCGCTGAGCTACAGGTGCCGAGCCAGAACGTAGAAATTCTTGATTGGTTATTACTGGATAATCGATTTTACTTGACAAGGAAGATAGGACAACAGATTTGAAAGAGTCCCCAGGGAGGGAGACAGTGACAAGGAACCCAAGACCTGTCTCAGTCTTAGTGGAGGAGGTGACATGGGGCAGATGTTGTGAACTTTCTGGGCGTCATTTTCTTCAGTATGTACATCTGCAGTAGGACAGTGAACTGGTTTTCTAGGACACTTATGTTTTTAGGAAGCATTTAGCAAAACTTAAACCTTAATGAACAAACATGCTATGGTTGGTTTAATTGCAATGAAAGCATTTATTTGAAAATGTTGAATGTTTTCCTGCTGAGAGTGCATCCCAAATAGTTACTATCTGATTATAAAGAAAATGGAAACTAAATTACTTTCAAAAGAAAGTGGCTTTTTTTTTTTTTTTTTTTTTTTGTGGTTTTTGGCCAGGGCTGGGTTTGAACCTGCCACCTCCGGCATATGGGGCCAGCAACCTACTCCTTTGAGCCACAGGCGCCGCCCAGTAACCTCTTCTTTCTATAATGTCTCAGGGTAAATTAAACAGCAAACCCAGAATATGGCCAAAGACTATAAATTCAGGTGATTAAAATATTCCTTCTCATATGTACAAATGGACACTCTACTTCCTGCCTCAGGCATGGCTTTTAGCCAAATACACTCCATTTGAATTTAAAATGAAGCAGCTTTTGATTTTGTTTCAACATCTGGCTCTCAACTGATGGGAGGCAAAGAAAAACCAAGCGTCGTCTCTTGCTTGAAAAGGTATTCAGATTAGTAGGGACAGAGGGCTCAGAGAAATAAACAGGGTCTAGTTAGAAGACTCAAAATTCAAAATTATAAACCTTGCACAAAATATTCTTCCTTTATAATCTGTAAGTAGTAAACTACAAAAGATGGGCTTTTGAAAAGAGGAAGAGAGAAAAAGAGAGAGGGAATGAGAGAGATGATTCCACTTGATAGAGCCTTATCGTGGGCACACGCATTCATTTTCCAACAATCTTTGGGATCAGCTGTGTTTTTGAAGCAGCCGAGTATCCAGCGGTCACCTTTTGCCAGTTGCCTGGGTCCTGTTGCTTTTGATCACTTTTTCTGGCAGATGTGATGTGATTCTATTTGCCAGCTCGCTCCTTTGAGTCTGCTAACTTAGTGCACACTGCTCTCATCTCACTAGCTGGGCTACCTCGGGGTGAAAGCACTCACTCTTGCCAAAAGCCGTCTCCCCTTGGAAGGGCTGACCCCTGTCATCTCCTGACAGCCCAGACTCCCACGGTACATGCAGCTCTCCCTCTGGTCCTGGTGTCAGATTCAAAGGCCTGGCCAGCTTCCATCAGCAGCAGCTCTCTTTTAATTGCTACAGATCAAAAAGTGCTGAACATGTCAATTAAAATGGAGTTGAAGAGGGCAGAGCAAGCAAGGAAAGATCTGGCGTTCACCAAGATAACACAGGCTTTCCGTGTGCCTCGTGGCCCTGCCCGACTCGTGGGCTGGTCATTTCCTTCCCAGCTCCGTGAACAAAGCAATTTCAGTGTTGGGTTTGTTCACTCTCCTGGACTATTCTCTTTCAAAATTTGTTCTTTTCTTTAGGAAAAGGGTCTTTACCTAGGTTTATCTCATATTTTCATTGAGGGGCACACACACACACAGACACAGGAGACAGAGAGAGAGACCACACTCATTTCCTTTTATTTGCATACTTCTTTTTTTTTATTACATTCCATCAAAATGGCTAAAAACTTTACTTTTTAAGCTATAAAGAGGCTTCACTAGATAGAAACTAACAGATAAGTAAACTGAGGCAGACAGCGTTGAATCGACTTGTTCAGGGCTATACAGAAGCTCTATGTACACTCTTTTTCTATGTGAGGTATATTTCATTTTATGACCATGTTCTTATGCTAATCATATTTCAGCAACCTGATTTAGAGCCTCAAGGCAATGTCTTGCTAGAAACCAAGCTCTCTCTGTCACTCTGCTCTGTGAAGTGAGGACGTCTAACAGTCCCCACCTGGGGTGAGCATTCGGCAATGTGCTCCAGTCCCAGTACATGGTAATTTTAACTTATTGACTATCTCTTGAGTGGGAATTAGTTCTCAGAGGAACTAAAGCATGTGTAGTTCTCTCAGCTTATTCAATGTAAACGAATAGGTTAGAGATCAATAATTTCCATAAGTTGAGGATTTTATGGGTTATTTACCATCACTTATCAACATCTTGTCAAATTTTATTTTTTCAAGATAGCAAATTTAAAATAATTCCCACTTACTAGCACATATCTCTTATAAACTAAACAATACTTAAATTTAAAGTAGTATAAAATGAATAATTGGAAAACTAAAATTAATCCTTCCCAAAAGGTAAAATAGTTTTGTTTCTGATGTCACAGACCAGTGTCTCACAGCCGTCTGTGTCTCCCGTCTCCTCCGGCAGAGGCTCAGGGCCACCGGCTGCATGCCGTCCCCTCTCTTCCCCTTGTGCCAGGAGGACGCAAGGCTCAGCAGCTTTCAGTGAGAAGACATTTTCTAGGGTTTTAAATGAAGAAGCTGAGAGTCACCCAGGTTTCCTCAATGTTTATCAAATCTGCACAGAAATCTAATTTGCCAGGATTGAGAAAAAATTCACCAAACTTGGACAATAAGCAAATCTCACAAAATGAAAGCTGAAGAGCAAGTCCTACCCCATATTACAAAACTCTCCCATACTTTTGGTGAAGTCCATTATGATGGTGGATAGGAAAATAGACCAAAAGCTTAATAGAAGGTCAGTGTGGGCTGAAACTGCATGAAACAAGTCCAAACTCGGGAAACCAGGGCCCTGTTCAGTTGTACGGTATTCAGACCATGCCTGGAGGTGAGTTCGCCACAGGCCCAGAGACAGATTAAAATAGGCAAAAAGCAGCAATCAGAATTGCAAAGGGCCTGGTCCATAGAGAAGGATACCAATGACCCCAGGAGTGTCTACCTCAGAAAAGTGAAACATTAGGAGAAACAGTCACTGTTTACCTGTCATGCAAAAGAGAGAACATTGGGCGGCGCCTGTGGCTCAGTGAGTAGGGTGCCCCATATACCAAAGGTGGCGGGTTCAAACCTGGCCTCGGCCGAACTGCAAAACACAAAAAAATAGCCAGGCATTGTAGCGGGCACCTGTAGTCCCAGCTACTTGGGAGGCAGAGGCAAGAGAATCACCTAAGCCCAGGTGTTGGAGGTTGCTGTGAGCTGTGTGACACCAAGGCACTACATAGGGTGATAAAGTGAGACTCTGTCTGTACAGAAAAAAAAAAACAAGTGACTTGCAAAAGAGAGAACAGAACTCCCAAAGGGCATAAGAAAGTCCAAATGGTTGGAAATAAAGAAAAACAGATTTATTTTATACAAAGGAAAAACACTTAAGTCTTACATGTGCTCCCACCTCCCCCCAAAACCCAGAAAACATGGAGTGGTTTTCTTGAGTACTTGTGAGCTCTTTAAACTGGAAAAGTCTTCAAAGAGAAAGCTGGATAAAGGTTCTTTAGTGAGGGGTGCCCACACTAAGGAGTGAGGCAAGATTGTATAACCAAGAGAAAGGAGGTCCTAAGAGTAGAAATCTGACAATCCTCCCATAGAATCTTCATCATCTCCTGACTTCCTTCTCAGTCATGCCCTGCCCTCATTTGAGGCTACTCTACGTAATAAACTCAGAGCATCCTTCCGGTTTGAATAGGTTTCGGTTCCGGTTTGTCTCTGACTTCTGTCAATAAGTATATCTGTTTTTTTTCTTATCTTTCATAATGCCGTGATCATTTATTGAATATTTTCCTTGAAAAGGGCACTGTAAAATTTTAAAGCAGGTTATTATTCTTATTTTACAGATAGAAAAACAAAGTTTCAGAGTTTATGTATAATTGGCCCGAGCCACTCAGCTGGCATGTCAAAGACATAATTTTAACTCAAATCTGTCTCTTGCTTTTAAAGCGCATGATGCATGGGCTGAAAACAGTCAAAATTTTACTATCTTGAAAGTATTCTCCATTTGTCCAGGCTTTGTTTCATTGCCAAGTTCTATGCCTAGAAATGTATACAAATTCCTGACTAACCAACTATTAACTTAGAGATCAACATCATGAAATTGCTGCTCTTCACAGATCCTTTTTTCTTTTATATTCATACAAACATCCGCAATAATGCCTACTTTCATGTTCTGGGACTCAACGCCTATGTAATTCATACCGTCAACAACTGAGGGTCATGTGTCCTTGGTCCCTCTTTCCTTGCACTCTACTCCAGCTATTTACTCTTTGGGGCTCGAGACCTCTTCAATATTTAAAATATCCTCTTTCTGACCATAACATTCTATCCTTTACACCAACTCCCTCATTTTATGACACTGGTAGTCTGATATTCCCGTGACATCACGGAGAACTATTTTCTGTTCTCCAAGAATATTATTTTCTTCCCTTTGACTTCATCTGAAGATCTCATGCTGCCTACCTCACCCTCTTTGTCCCTTCCTGGCCCCTCAACTCCCTCCTGCACGTGTTCATTTAGACTTCAACAACAGAGCACTTTGAGCCTTTCATATCTTCTGCTTCTACATATGGGTTGCTGATGCTGCAGCTGGAAACCAAGCAGCCGTGAAGATTGATGCCCCAGTAAATGTACACAATCCAATCACAGCTGTGCTCTCGATCCACGGTGTTCAGCAATTCCTTGTCAGTTCTCTCCATCATTTCCCACAGCCATTTTTCTAAACTGCCATGCATCTCTACAAGCTTCTAAATCCCAGTATTCTACTGTATAACTTGTCCTCTTCTTTCACATGCCTCAAACTTCCAACCTTACCCCTGGTTCTCAGCACAGGAATTCCCTTCTACACAGAAGAAGAAGAAAAAAAGGGACTAAGGTATTAAAAAGAGAAATTCCATCTACTTCCTGCTACTAAATATACGTGCATGTGCACTCCCTTTTCTCCTGTCTTTGTCTCATAGATGCCCTATCCTGTGATATGGTGTATAGGCACACCTCAAAAATATTGCAGGTTTGGCTCTGGACCACTACAATAAAACAAATATCACAATAGAGCAAGCCACACAAATATTTTGGTATCCCAGGGCATATAAAATTCATATTTAAATTGTAATGCAGTCTATCAGATGCGCAACAGCATATGTCCAGAAAAATATACAAACTTTAATTAAAAATACTTACCTGTAGCTGGGTGCTGTGGCTCACGTCTACAGTCCTAGCACTCTGGGAGGCCAAAGCAGTTGGATCACTTGATCTCGGGAGTTCAAGAACAACCTGAGAAAGAGTGAAATTCTATCTTTACTCAAAATAGAAAAATTAGTCAGGCATAGTGGTACAATCCTTTAGTGCCAGCTGCTTAGGAGGCTGAGGCAAGAGGATTGCTTAAGCCCAAGAGTCTGAGGTTGCTGTGAGCTACAATGCCACAGTACTCTATCCAGGGTTATAGAGTGAGAGTCTGTTTCAAAAAAATGAAGAAAGAAAGAAAAATACTTATTTGCTAAAAACTGCTAATGATCATTTATGCCTTGATGTTGATGGCTGCTGACTAACCAGAGAGGTTGCTGTGGCAATTACTAAAAATTAGACAATGAAGTTTGCCATATCCATTGACTCTTCCTTTTACAAAAGATCTTTCTGTAGCATATTTATTTATTTTTTTTTTAGACAGAGTCTCACTTTGTTGCCCTAGATAGAGTTCCATTGTGTCACAGTTCATAACAATCTCAACATCTTGGGCTCAAGCGATCCCCTTGCCTCAGCCTCCCAAGTAGCTGGAACTATAGACTCCCACCACAACACCCACCCAGCTATTTTAGAGACAGGGTCTTGCTCTGGCTCAAGCTGGTGTTGAACCTGTGAGCTCAGGCAATCCACCTGCCTTGGCCTCCCAGAGTGCTAGGAGTACAGGCGTGAGCCACCACGCCCAGCCCTTTCTGTAGCATGTGATAGTGTTTGATAGCATTTTATCTACAGTAGAACTTCCAAAATTGGAGTCCTTCCTCTCAAGCCCTGCCGTTGCTTCATTAACTATGTTGATGTAATATTCTAAATTCTTCATTGTCATCTTAACAATGTTTACAACATCCTCACCAGGAGTAGATTATATCTTGAGGAATCAATTTCTTAGCCCATCCAAAAGGAACAACTCCTCATCATCTCAAATTTTACCATCTGATTACAGCAATTCAGTCACATCTTTAGGCTCCATTTCTAATTTTAGTTTTCTTGCTATTTCCACCTTATCTGTACTCACTTCCTCCATTGAAGTCTTGAACCCCTCAAAGTCATCCGTGAAGGTTGGAATCAACTTCTTCTGCACTCCTGTAAATATTAATATTTTGATCACCTCTTATGAATTGTGAATGTTCTTAATGTCCACCTAGAATAGTGAATCCCTTGCAGAAGATGTTCAGTTTACTTTGCTTAGATCCACCAGAGCAATGACTTATTTGTGATGGCTATAACTTTATGAAATGTATTTCTTGAATAATAAGATTTGAAAGTTGAAATTACTGCTGATCATGGACTGCAGAATAGATGTTTTGATAGTACACATGAAAACCACATTAATCTGCTGTACGTCTCCATCAGAGCTCCAGGGTAAGTTGGTACATTGTGAATATGCTGTAATATTGTGAAAGGGAACTTTAGTTCTGAGT
Organism: Perodicticus potto; assembly: GCA_963574655.1. Classification (NCBI taxonomy): domain Eukaryota; kingdom Metazoa; phylum Chordata; class Mammalia; order Primates; family Lorisidae; genus Perodicticus; species Perodicticus potto. Next base: position 7,445 of record CAUYRH010108158.1, read on the forward strand.
AGTAGCTCTTAGCATTCATCTTAAAATATTCAGTAAACCATGATCTACACAAATATGCTGTCATCCAAGCTTTGTTGTTCCCTTTACAGAGCACAAGTAGGGTAGAATGAGTATAATTCATAAGGATCCTAAGATTTTCAAAATGGGGAATGAGCATTGATTTCAAGTTAAAGTCACCAGCTGTATTAGCCCATATAAAGACAGTCAACCTGTTCTTTGAAGCTAAATATTGAAGCTATTACAGTAAAAGATGGCATCTTTTGCCACCAGAAGACTATTTCATCTACACTGAAAAAATGTGTTGCTTATTGTAGCCACCTTTGTTGAGGATCTTATTTAGATCTTCAGGATACTTTGCTGAAGCTTCTAAAAAAGTGCTTGCTGTTTCACCTTGCACTGCTATGTTAGAGATGGCTTCTTTCTTCAAACCTCATGCATCAATCTCTGGTAGATTCCAACTGTTATTTTGCACTTCTTCATGTCTCTCAGCCTTCATAGAAGTGGAGACAGTTAGGGCCTTTCTCTGGATTAGAGTCTGGCTTAAGAGAATGTGCTTGCTGGCATTATCTTCAATCAAGACTGCTGCATCTTTCTCCCAATCATCAATAAGGCTGTTTCATATTGCCATCATTCCTGTGTTCACTGGAGTAACACTTTAATTTCCTCCAAGGACTTTTCTTTTGCATTCAAAACTTGGCTAACGCTTTGGTGCAAGAGACCTTGGTTTCAGCCTACCTCCACCTTTGACATGCCTTTTTCACTAAAGGTAGTCATTTCTATCTTTTGATTTAAAGTCAGAGACAAATTATTTCCTTTCACTTGAAGGCTTAGAGGCTATTATAGGGTTATTATTGGTCCAAGGAAAGGGAGTGAGATGCGGGAGTGGCTGGTCAATGTTGCAGTGAAAGGGCATACATTTACCTATTAAGTTTGCAATCTTACACATAGTATGGGCATATTTCCTGATACCCTCAAACAATTACAATAGTAACTTCAAAGCTCCCTAATTATAGATCACCATAATAGATACAGTATTGATGAAAAAGTTTTAAATAATACGAAAATAACTAAAACGTGATACAGAGCCATGCAGTGAACACATGCTGTTGGGAAAACGATGCCGACTGACTTGCTCAACATAGGGTTGCGAAAACCTTAGTCTTGTACAAAATCACAGCATCTGCAAAGCACAGTAAAATGAGATGAGCCCATATAAGGCCAGTCTCTCATATATATATGTCTATGTTATACATATGTGGTATGGGTTGCTGTGTTTCTCAGGCTCCTGTCTTAATTAGGAATTTCATTCAGTCAATAATGCACTTTCCATTTTCTTCAAACTCTTTTCTCTCCAATTGATTAACCCCATCATGATTTAAACATGCTCAAGTCTCTCTGAAGCACACATTGCTCTCGATATGACTACATTTACATCATATTAAATCCTGCTTTGAGAAGAGAGACTGAAACAATATATACGTCAAAGGCATTTGAGATTGCTTTTTAATGGAACAATGTGCGATTTTTTAACTTGATTTAAAGTGTACTTATCAATATTCTCAGATTTTCTATAAATAGCATCTACTATTTTTAAAGATAAAGGATCACTCCTCTAAAAGTATGGTTTTTACATCCTGCCAATCCAGTTGCTCATCTTGGAGTTTCTGAGGGCTTCACGGTTAATGTTGTCTTGCCATCTCCTGGCGCCCTCTGCTGGGAAAATAAGAGTACAGCATGCAAAGAAACTGCTGAAAGTTAAAAAACTGGCACACGTTTTGTGTCTGATTAAATTCCAGCACTCTTTTTGTTAGGTTTGTAAGGGAAAAAATAATCACACTACAACAGGTATATCTTTATCCTTTTGGTAACTGGCCTTCAAAAAACAGAATTTATGTTTTATCAAGATGTTTATGTTTCCCATGTTGTCTTAATTAGGTTTTTGATTACTACAGAAATTGAACTTTTAAGAATTTTATGCTCATGCAGCTTTCTATATTGATTTTAAAGTCTTTTTAAACTTTTTAAAAAGTTAAATAAATAGTATTTTACAGTGAAAAAAAATACCACTTTGTATTTATCAACAATTTCAAAGTTTATAAAATGCCTTCACTTCCATTATTGTATAACAGTAGTTAACCTGTTAAAATGTTACTCTCTCTGTTTCCATTTAAGCTGACAGACATAACAGGTCTGAGCTACCTGATAGATTAGCCACTAGCCATATGTAACTCCTAAGTACTTGAAAAGTACCTTGTTGTAATTGACGAGCCTATAAATACACATGATATTTCAATAGTTACAAGGGGAAAAGATGTAAAATGTATAATAATTTTTATATTGATTACAGATTAAAATGATAATTTGGATGTATTGGGTTAAAATATTTCCACCTCTTAATTCTCTGGTTACTAGAAAATTTTAAATTACATGTAAGTTTTGCATTGTGTTTCTACTTTACAACATGCCTTAGATGCCACTTACTAAAGTGATAGTACCACACGTGCATAAGTGCCAAAATGCATGGCTAAATAATGGCTAGATGACTCCTGAAATTCTCATGTATATTGAAGGCACAAAAACACTGGGCAAGTAAAGGTTGGAGTCCACTGAGTGAGCTTGCCAAATGGCTGGTCTGAGGAAGCAGAATAAGAGGGCAGTGGTTGGGGGTCAACTGCATGTCCACACTTGGTCAGGATGAAGAATGCCTCTCCCCTCAGGCTAAATGCAAACCACCTGTGTTAGTTACAGCCAGGTGTGTGGTTTAAGAGCTTCTCAAAGAGGGCCACCCAGAGGGTGTCAGGAGGCTAACAGATAGAAATTGGAGGAGGTCTATGGAATACTGGGGAGTGCTAAGGATTCTGGGAATTCAAGACCAGTGATCCCAGTGATGGGGAGGAGGAGAAAGGGTAGCATGTCAGCATTACAAAACTACAAAGAAAAAGAAGAAACTTCTTTCATAAATCTCAAAACTTGAGGTGTGTGGCACTCATTTGAAATGTTCATTTCTGCAAACATAATCTATAAACAACTGACAGGTTGAAAAACACTATCAATTTCCATGTGACCACCTCCAATACTTCTGTCAGTCCCTGGCCACTTCATTCATTAATTCATTCATCAGATCTTATATAAGATTTTTCTCAGTAAATGGGTGCTACTGTCGATACTGGGTCCCCCTGCTCAGGGCGGGACAGGGACTCCCATTTTCTAGGGCTGGGTGAGCTCAGAAATCTCTCTCACCACAGACCTCCATCTCTAGGCACAAACAAGCTGCCCTTCCTGGAAAGTTCCTCCTTGAGTAGGGAGCGTTCAAGCTAACGCCTTGTCAGAGGCAAAACCTGCAAGAATCACATTCCTGTGCTAATTTTGAGATTCTTTTAGGATTATTTTCTGTCTGTAGACATCTGGCCAATTGTGACATATTTCCCTCAAGACCCCCTGCCTGCAGGATAGGAAAAGCAGCATTCTTTTTATTTTATTTTTTTATTATTTTCTCCATACATATACATGTGTTTATTTGCTTTCCATCTTTTGCCTTTACAAAATTAAAAAGGCTTAAAATTTCATAACAATAACAATGTTCAAGATAAGGACTTGAAACAAAAATCTCATAAAGAACGAATGAAGATAAATACATTCAGAAAAGAAATCAGATGATTTCCACAACAAAATATTGAGCAATAATAATAATAATGCAAAAAAAGTAACATTCACATTGTCAGATAAGAGTATAGAATGCTTTGACTCTGAGGTTCAGTATGGAGTCATCAGTTAACTTCGTCTTATTTTTTTCCCAAAGTCTCAAAAAATAGATGACTAATATTTATAAATAAAAATAAAAGATAATTAAAAAAAAACAGATCATGCCAAATCTTACAGACAATAGGAAAAAAAGAAATACTTCAAAATCTTTCTACTTCATCTGGGTACAGAGGATGCAATGATGTCAAAGTCTGAGAGGACTTTATGAGTCCTTTTTTCTATCCATAGACTTATTCAACAAAGAAACTTCTACAATGAACTCCTACTATGTGTCAGACATCATGCAGGGCAACAAGGATAAGATGTAATCCCAGCTAACGTTGTATTTGGTTAACAATCACCAGCTCCTACTGCAGCTTGCTCTATTTGGAGAAAATTATCCTATTAGAAACATTTGGTTAGTAATACTTGTAGAATTATAAAAGAGCCCATATGTTTGAAGAAAGTGAGTTTCAGACTGGTTGGAGCACAGTGTGATGGACAACTTGCTACTTCCCGAATAGCCTAATCTACATAGCTTTGACTATCAGGAAAATTTGTCCATTCCGTCAAAATCTTCATGGTGAAGTGTTTTTTTACTTTTGTAAAATGTTCCTCTTTTTCCCCAGTAATATGTTTTGCTAATGATGGCCTTTCCATTATGTTTATCAAAGCTTTATTTTGGTTAGTTTCATGGAAAATCTTCTTTTGGTCCTTTACTTACAATCTTTTTGTATTAAAGAAGTATTTTTCATAAAGCATCCTATAGCTAGGTTTTATAAGTTTGATAATTTTGTGCATTCTAATTGCAGCCCACAAACATTTAATACAATTTTAAATTGCACATGAACTTTATGGACACCCCGTATAACTACTGAGATATTTGGGTTGAAGTCTACCATCTAACTCCTGGCTCTCTGCTTGGTTCACCATTTTTATGTTCCTTTTGGATTGATTATATTTTATAATTCCCTTTCCTTCACTATCAACCTGCAGGTTCAAGACAATCCTCCAGATGACTATGGACAAACATAGTTCTCTCCTTTGTCTCACTTGCAGCTCACAAGAATAACTATTGAATGTGTGGGAAATGCAATATCCTGAGATAGGGAAAGACTGGCCAGAATAGCCTGGGCTTTATTCCATTCTCTCTCTAGAAACAAGACACCATTCAATGCTTTAGTGTAGAGAATCACAGCACCCTATGGTATAATATTCAGGCAGGGCTGCCTTTAAGGTGGCTCAGCTCACACACACACAGATGAGACTCCATGGGCCCTGGGGCAGCTTTCCTAAGCTTTGTGAGAGCAACTTGTGATGAATTTTAGGGTTCTCTTGTCCCTTGCTGCCTATACGTAATTAATAAACCCACTTCATGAACTGTGCATGAGCATGTTCATTCTCAAAGACTCACACAAGTTGGTAATTCGTGCATAGTGAACCTTCTTCACAGGTAATTTACATTGTTTTATTCTACTTTTTGTGAATATAACAATTACATCAGCATATTTGATATATCAAAGTCTAATAATATTTTTACTTCTTCTAAGATATTGAAGAACCTTTGCTATGCAAAATGTGTCCTTTAATAGGCAGCATAAAAATCACCTGGAAGGGCCAGGGCCAAGGGCTCATGCCTATAATCCCAGCACTCTGGGAAGCCAAAGCAGGTGGATTTCTTGAGCTTGAAAGTTCAAGACCAGCCTGAGCAAGAGCAAGTTCCTGTCTCTAAAAATAAAAGGTAGCCAGGTGTTGTGGCAGTGCCTGTAGTCTCAGCTACTCAGGGTGCTCAAGCAAGGGGATCACTGAAGCCCAAGAGTTTGAGGTTGCTATGATCTATGATAGGACAGCACTCTACCAGGGGCAAGAAAGTGAGATTCCGTCTCAAAAAAAAAAATCACCTTTATGTTTATTAAAAATGCAAAATCTCCATCTTACCTTGGACCTTTTCATCAGAATCTACCTTTTAGCAAGATCCCCAGATGATTAAGGCATGAAAGTGAATGAGAAATACTGGCTTAAACATGTTAACTATATTTATTCTTTCATAAGTAATCTACTACTCTCATGTATTTTGTTCACATTTTAACCTCATATCATTGTTTAAAGAGTCAATGTTCACTTATACAACACAATAATTCTAATTTATATTTATTTTTTACTTCTGACTTTTCATCCAAGATCATTTTCCTTTAGTCTGAAGAACATATATATAATGTATATATGTAATTTTTTACTTTACTTTGCATAGAGTTTTCAAAAATTTATTTTTCTGTCATTTAAAAAACTTTCTTATGGAACAAACACATTACAAGAGAAAAGAGAATATAATAAACCTCAATTACCTATCCTCAATCATCAATACATGGTTGATCTTTTTTTAATACCTCATTCACTTTGTATACACTGATATATCTGTTCATCTATAAGTATTTCAGTCTTCATCTCTGAAATATAACAATTCTTTCATTCTTATGTTACAATCTAACCCCAATATCATTATTGCACCTAAAAGATCGATACTAAATCATGAATGTCATCAAATATCAAGTATTCATATTTCTGTAATCATCCTAAGGATTTGGTCTTCAGTTTTTTGGCAGTTCATTGAAACATGAGTTACATGTCTCACCTCTCCTCATTCTCCTTACAAATATGTTTTATTTTGAAAACTTTTGTCATTGGTTTAATAGTTTCCCAGGGACTGGATTTTGCAGATTGATTTCATAATAGTATTGAGTACATTGGATACTTATTTTTCCATTCTTGAGATACTTTACTAAGAAGAATGTGTTCCAGCTCCATCTATGTAAACATAAGAGATATAAATGTTCCATCTTTTTTATGGATGCATAGTATTCCATGGTATATATATGCCACAATTTGTTAACCCATTCATGAGTTGATGGGCATTTGGGCTGCTTCTAGAATTTGGCACTTATGAATTGGGCTGAAGTAAACATTCTGGTGCAAATGTCTTTGTTGTAAAATGATTTTTGCTATCTTGGTAGATTACTAGTAATGGAATTTCAGGATCAATTGGTTGGTCAACTTTTGGTTCCTTGAGAATTCTCCATACTTCTTTCCTAAAAGACTGTATTAGTTTGCATCCCATTAGCAGTGTAGAAGTGTTCTCTTCTCTCCACATCCACACCAACATCTTCAGTTTTAGGACATGGGTTAATCTTACCAGAGTTAGATTATATCTCAAATTGGTTTTGATTTGCATTTCTCTGATGATTAAAGATGATGAGCATTTTTTCATGTGTTTGTTGGCTATTCATCTGTCATCTTAAGAGAAGTTTCCTGTCCAAGTCTGTTGCCCACAATGAATAGGGTTTTTTGTTCTTTTCTTTTCTTTTTGCAGTTTTTTTGGCCAGGGCTGGGTTTGAACCCACCACCTCTGGTATATGGGGCTGGCAGCCTACTCCTTTGAGCCACTGTCGCCTCCCTGTTTGTTCTTTTCTTATTGATTAATCAGACCTTTGTTGGAATCCTAACCTGCAAAAATCTTCTCCCATTCTGTTTGCTTTACTTGCAGTGCCCTTAGCTGTGAAGAAGATTTTAGCTTGATCAGATCTCAGTAATATATTTTTGGTGTTGCTCCAATTGTCAGGGGTGGGATATTTTCCCAGGACAGTATCTTTAAGCGTTTTCCCTTCACTATCATCTAGTATTTTTATAGCTTCATGTCTTAAGTTTAAATATTTTATCCAGTGAGAATCAATTTTTGATACTGGTGAAAGGTAAGGGTCCAGTTCTATTCTTCCATAGGTTGCTAACCAGTTCTCTCAGCACTATTTGTTAAACAGGGAGTCTTTTCCCCAATGTATGTTTTTGTTAGGCTTATCAAAGATCAAATGACAATATGTTGCTGGGTTGATCTCTAGATTCTTTATTCTGTTCCATATATTTACATCTCTATTTTTGTGCCAGTACCATGCTGTTTTGATCACTATAGATTTGTAATTTAACCTAAAATCTGGTAATGTGATGCCTCCTGACTTATTTTTATTTCTAAGTAATGTATTGGCTATTCAAGGTTTTTTCTGATTCCATATAAAACAAAGTACTGCTTTTGCACAGCTAAGAGTATCATAAACAAAGCAAACAGACTTGAGATTGGGAGAAGATATTTGTATATTATGAATCTGACAAAGGCCTGATAACTAGAATTTACAGATAACTCAAATTAAACCATAAGAAAAAGATGCTGGCATGGATGTGGAGAGAAGGGAATACTTCTACACTATTAGTGGGATTGCAAACTAATAGAGCCCTTTTGGAGAGAGGTATGGAAATTCCTCAAAGATCCAAAAGTAGATCTCCCATTTGACCCTGCAATCCCATTATTAAGTATCTACCAAGAAGAACAAAAATTATTTTACCAGAAAGACATTTGCACTAGAATGTTTATTGCAGCTCAATTCATAATTGCCAAGTCATGGAAGCAACCTAAGTGACCGTCAATCCATGAATAGATCAACAAACTGTGGTATATGCTTTTAAATTTATCTGGATGGAGTTGAAATACATTCTTCTTAGTAAAGTATCACAGGAATGGAAAAATAAATATCCAATGTACTCCATACTAACATGAAATCAATACGTAAACAATTACATGTTCCCCCAACCAATAAAACACTAATATAGTCCAGTTTGGGGATAGAGGTAAGCAGGGGTAGGGGGCGGACATAGGGCAGGAGGAGGGAGGGAATGATGTGGGATCTCACCTAACGTGCCCCCTAGGTGAGCAGCTCTTCTAAAAATGGAACTTTATTCTGGAAGTGAAAACAATGTAACCTAAATATTGTACCCTAATATTAATTTGAATAAAGTTTAAAAAAGAAACTCAAAGTACTATTTTGTCAAGTTCTTTAGAATTTGATATTGGTGCTTTGATAGGGATTGTATTAAATCTGCAGATTGCTTTGGGTAGAACGGACATTTTAACAATGTTGATTCTTCCCAGCCATAAGCATGGTATGTTTTTCCATTTGTTAACATCTTCAGCTATTTCTACATCATGCTTTAGAGCACAACACCACACTTCAATGTTTAAAACAGAGCAGGAGAGCTAGAGATGCTTTAAACTCACTGCTTTGGCTCCAGGTTACTCTGGGTACTTCTGTGGAGTTAAGGAGTTACCAAATCACAACAAGAACTGTTTAAAATTTTCCCACCAGTTTCTAATTGTCTTTATGACAAGTTAAAATCCTTATGATTCATAATAGTTATTTCCAAATAGTAGAAATGTATTATAAGAGACCTTCCAGACGATATTTGATCATACACCTAAGAGTATAAACAACTATAAATTCCACAGTGAGAAAGCTGGGTGTTTTGTCTTTTGTTTTTTAGCTTTCTTTCTAAGGATAAAGTCTCATGTTGGTGGGAAGATGAAGTTATCACCTTCCCAAAGCATCCTCACCTCCCTTTTTGACAAATCGCAACCTGCATGCTCAGCAATCTTCTTATGGCAACAACACTGAGTTAGAATTCAACAACTTTATTTTGCTTCAGTTTAGTTTATTTTAAAAGCAACCTTCTATTAATGTCAGATAATGTTGATGTTGCATTTACATAGTGAAATTAAGTTTTTTTAAAATAAATTCATTTAAGGAAGCTAGTGAATAGATTTAAGATATCATATGAAGAAAGTAATAGTACAAGTGGTATTTAGATGGAGCAAACCATAAAAAATGTTATGAAAATACCAAAGAGTAAAAAACACAGGCTTATAATACCCTCTAGGGCCTAGCCCCTTCTGGCCTCTTCCATAACACGAACTTCTCTCTCTTCCAGGCATTGCTTCTAAATCCATTTTCCTTTTTTTGAATCCTGGCCTGTAAATGTGATTTATTGTACATGGAAATGCCCTTTCCCTTCCTTTTTTCTTGACCCCTTCTTGCTTTCCCTGGACTGGCTTCTAGGCAGCCTTCAAGGGTCCCTTCACATGTCACTTCTTCAGGGATGCCTTTCTTGCCATTTCCCATGTGGATTAGTTCCTCTGGCTACACAACTCCACGTAGTGCTTGCTTGGTCGTCTGCCATCCCTGACAGCTTGGGAGCTGCTTATCCAGGCAGAGCTCCTGCCCTAGAGCAGGGCTAAATATTTATTGACTTAAATTGAAATAGCATTTCAAAGAGAAAAAAAGAATCTGTACCAATGATTATTTGAGTGAAGGATGGAGAATAACATCCCACATGTTTACATGGAACACATTTTCCCATGTCTCAGCCCCCAAGAATCTGCTTCCTTACATTGGTTTCAAGAGTAAACCCCTTTAATAAGAAAATGATGGTTCACAGAACACTTTGAGAAACATTAAACCTATACATACAGCAGTCAACAATCTTTGGGCCTGATACCTTTATCTAAAGCATTCCACATGAGTGAGTAGATAACCATGGCTCATTTAATCAAACCTAGTATTTATTTGATACCTACTTTGTTAGCAAATGGGAGCTTCCATGTGTATACAGAGGGTACCAGAAATGTATGCATGTTTTAAGAAAGGAAAAATTTGTAATACTCAATATACATTCATAACAAAAACTGAATACAAGTCACATATGTGCACCTCTTGTAATTGCAGAAGTCAAACATGACTTAAGTATTACAATTTCAATACAGTTTTTCCTTTTTTTAAAATGTATATACATTTGGGGGGAGCACCCTCTTTATACACCTATAGGAGCTAATCAATAGTCCTGTTTTAGAGATAGAAGAAAGGACATTCCAAAAATACCCATCTAGCATTTTTAAACTATTTATGTGGAGGGTGAAAGATAAGTAATTTTTATCCTGACAAAGGATAAAATCAATTCTTTTTTTTTTTTTTTTTTTTTTTTGCTTCTCTCTCTCTCTCTCTCAGCTAATAATCTTAAATGTAAAAAGTATTTCTGGCCACTATGTGTCTATAATACAGACCCCAGTAATTTTCTAAGCCTCCAACCCTGCACAGTTTATCGAATATATTTGCTTTCGTGGAAGATTTGGGCTGCTTTGAGATTGCTGTCATGTAACATGTGAAGGTGATCTGTTTCATCACTATATCCATCCTCTGCCAGTCATCTGAATTATTATAAATGTTAGTGTCAACTCAATCATCGGATTCCTTATTCACAGAAATTCACAATTTCTGGGAGAATATAGCATGTAAGGTACTTTTTCATGTCCAGTTCCTGAGGCACGGGAATGTAAAATATCATATTGTTATCCAAGAGAAAAGCAGCTTAGTGTTAGTGTTTGGATAGGATGTTTGAGTTTGTTGTTCAGGTTACATATTAAGAGCAATTACATTAAATTGTGATGAAAGGCATTATCTTTTTGAGTGTATTAGCTTTGCATTATCAAAGACCAAGGGCAGCTCTTTTCCCCTCATTGTGGTTATCTCTGAAGCACACAGCATTATAGGACACATTTGTGCATTCATTTTCCCTGACATGTTAACTACAGTTATGACTGTTTTGTATGCATGGATTCCCATTCTCAGAGCAAAATGAAAACTATAGAACTGACTCTGATCTAAATAGAATGTGCTTAGAAGCAAATATGCTATCTTAATCCCTCGTATTACCAAAGTGGGTTGGAAATCACCACATAGAAAATGAAGGAATGAAAGTCCCTAGATTCAAAAGTGATGCAGGAACAAAATGCTGTATTTCAAGTGGATTGCACCAGCTGTGGAATGATGAAATAACCTTGTCTCTTGTGGTTGAGGGCAGCTAATAAACAATAGTAAAAGGTAAACAGGGTCCAATAGAATCTTCTGAATCATAATGGTTCCAATCAGAAATTCTTTATTTTATCAAAAATACAGTTCTCAAAATGAGAACTTGACCAAGCTATTAATATGCACCTCACTCTATACCCTGCTAGAAACAATACATCTGAAACATAATAAGTTGCTGGAGTGTCCCTATGCATGACAATGCATGACTTCTAGTTCATTATTCCTGGTGCTATGACATTGCTGCCCAGTCCTGGGGCATAATGAGAAGCTTGAGATCTTATATTATCACTTAATGAAGTCCAATTAAGAATAATTAACTTTTGATCTACTTCTCATACTTGATACACAGTGAGTGGTCTTGGGAAAACTTTAAAAGGTGAACTTGGGCAAGATTAGCTGAAGGATATTTTGGAAGTGGCAAAGCCCTCTCAGACCACTATTTTCACCAGAAGCAATGGGGCAGGTAATGCTTTTGACCGATGATAAAACCACATGCATATCCCTCAGGTCATATGTATTGAACAGTGCAAGAATTTTCATGGTAGGATAATATTGGGGAGTGTTGGTTGAACTGATAATAAAGAAACCTGACTTAGATGATTTATTGTCTCAACATTTTGTCTATGAACCTCCTGAACCTAGCTAGACACAAATTATATTTCCTTTTATTTTCAATTCAATCCTGCCCATACTTATTACCACCATATGCATAAAATATAAACAACATCCATAAAACATGACGTTATTACTAAATAAGAAACTGAATTGGGCAAAATTGCTAATAAACATGCGTGGTGCGCAAAGCAATATGTTTTACCAAAGGTTTACAAGAATCTGAGGTTTCTATAAAGAAATTGCTTAAGGTCTATAAGATATTATGTTAAAACACATCAAAATTTGTACAGGTCAGCATCATTAGATACTTTGAAAGGGTGCTGGATGTTGTTCAGGTTAATACTCTATAAGATCAGAGAAATTAAGACATAATAAAAGTATCAGTTGAAGCAAGAACCTAGCACTGATAATTCCTAAATCCCATTTCTGATATTCGAATATGTCAAACTATCAAATAAAATACTCCTGTGTTGTATGTAGAATTTAAAATTTAAATATCACAACCTCAGAAGCTCACAATGCCACGCATCACACTCCACATCTCATTCACCCTTATCTCCATACTGAGCACAACACCTGGTACCACGTGGGGGCTTTTACATAGCTTGCTGAATAAAGAGATGAATAGTCCCCTATTTCCCAACTGAGAAAGTGATACTGGGCAATCCACTGCAGGTAACCCAGCTTCCCACAGCAAGTTCTCACATCCTGATCTTGGTTTCTTTTTTTTTGTTGTTTGGCCAGTTTGAACCCGCCACCTCTGGCATATGAGGCCGGCGCCCTACTCCTTTGAGCTACAGGTACTGCCCCAAATCCTGACCTTTTAGGACCATGTTCTGGTCCTACAAGGCTTCTCTCATAACTTAGATTTCACATTATTCTACAGATGAAGGAGCTGAAATCTTCAGGCTGCTCTTCCTACTGCACACTCAGAGCACCCAGCCAGGTGTCTGCACCAGTGGTCTCCTTGAGGAACTTGCTATTCTGGTGCTTGTCTTGGACAGTAGCTTCCAATATTTTTGAATCTGAGATATACTTCTGATAAGCAGTATATTTGGAAGCATATCTGAAAGTATATTAAATGAAAAGATAAATTCACACACTAATTAAAAAGAAACAATTACCCTTAAGCAACATATCAATGTAACAGTCACAGTTAACTCACCAGTGGTCACCATTAATTCTTTATGTAGTTACTGAGCAACTCAGACATCACCAACTATACTGAAACTGCAGTCATGGGAACCAAAAAGTTCACTGCCTTGACTTATGATCCCAAAGCTAGTTTTTGGTATGTTCCAGTCAATACACCTTTCTTTGGAGTAAGGTGTATTATTACTCTACCACTGCATAACAAATTACTCTAAAATTTAGCAGCTCCGACCAAAACACAGTTTTTGTGGATCAGAAGTCTCGGCACAATTGAGCTGTGTTTTCTGCTATCAAGTCTTTTGCCAGGCTGCAAACAACACGTCAGCTATGATTGTGGTCTCACTGCAAAGCTCCACTGGGGAAGGATCTGCTCACTTATGTGTGTGCGACTGAGATAGATGAAGGACGGGTGGGAAGGCTATCCTCCAAAATTTCAAGAGCATATATTCAAGCATAGTTGTTTTGTTTGACTTCAAACTGAAGCTATTTGCTGCTTCTCATAGTTGTATCATCAAATTCATTTGCTAATTAGTAAATGGGAAATTCTAACATTGTAAGGGTATGTCAAGAAGGGGTCAATCAGCCGGCATTACTTTGGAAACTTTACAGACAAAACATTTTTAATGTTCTTCACGGGCAGAGTCACAAATAAGTCTTTGAGAAAAGCACTAGATAAGTGCTTGTTATTACATTATTTTTTAATTATTACATTATTGTGTTTTATAGAACACATGGAGTACAAAAATAAGAAAACCTCCAGTTTAATTTTTACGTCAAATTCTCTAAAAAAGCAGAGCACCATGAAATGGAATGAAGGAGAATGAACGAAGTAAGTTTACAATACGATGCATTCGAAAACTCCTAATGAATCCTACTCTCGCCCTATACTTGTGCACTCAAATTAAGTTCTGAATGTTGGTTAGCCACACAGGTTTGTAACAAGTTAAAAATGTTTTCTCCCTTAAGAGAAGAGAAATCAAAGAAATAAGTTGATCTTGTACACACCCTAGAATTTTAAAACTAAAAAAATATCAAAAGTAGTGTTTCCATGCAGGAAAGATGTGGTGATACAAAATACAGTTTTCCTGGAAATTATGACCTAATGAAATTGTGATAGATGATGTGAGTTTTAAAGCACCGAGAACGCAATCCTGAGTGGTTCAGCTATAAAAAAGCTGCTCTTACTCATCAAGTAAATTTCTTCTGAGCATCACGCCTCCTCCTTGATGTTAATAAGGCAAACATTTAGCGTCTCAGAGTTTATCATGGAATGCACTGGCCATAGGAGAGACGCCAATGTGGGTGTTTGGGGATTTCCTCTTTGATGGCTAAGGAAGCTCAGACAGACACTATCGGCTTTCTTCAGGCCATTCTCCATAGACAGCTTGAAGTACCTCCTTAAACAGTGCCCCTCATTACATCATCTCTTCCAGGGCTCTCACCATACTCTAGATCAAATCTCAGCTGCTTACATAGATAACAAAGTCCTATGCTACTTTGCCTGTTTTTTTTTTTTTTTTTTTTGTCCAAGTTAATCTCATCATGATATTTCACTTTCCTTATGGTCCAGACAACAAACTGGCTTTCTTTTGGATCCTTGTGCATTCCAGGCTCTTTCTGTCTCTGGGCATATATCCATACCTGCTGATCGTTTGGCCACAGATAACTTCTCCTGAGCTGGTCTTCCAGCCCCTTTTTCTCTATACCTCACCCTAGAAGCCTTCCCTGAAGACTTTGAATTCACTCTCATACTCATCTCCCCATTGTTAGTCCTATTTAAACCCCTTACTGGATTCCTTCCTAATACCTATCAAAAGTCATGATTATTTTATTTCTCTGATAATTTTTTTGTGTGTTTCTTCCATAAAAGATTAGCTAGATGAGAAAGAAATTATGCTAGCCCTGACCGTCCTTATAGCCAGCATCTAAACAGAGTTTCTGGCACAGGGAATGTGAGTGACAGGTAGGTGTAGTATGAATGAGTGAATAAATAAATAAATGACAAATCAAAAAGCCATTTTGGTAAGGCCAGTGTGCAACTTAACATAATTAATAGCTACCGTGTACCAGGTTGTGCTTTGCAGGATTCTTTTTATATTTCATAGCAATCCTCTGAAGTAGTTACTATTATCACCACAATATTATAGAAAGAAAAACTGAAGCTCAAGGACATTAAGTCATTTGCCAGAGTATTTAAATGTAGTTCCATCTTACTCAAGAATTCCACCTTGTAACTATTATGGAAACTGTTAATAGGAAAGACTTTGATGAAAATCAGGAGTTTCTAATTATTTATTTTAGTCCCAATATAAACCGTACATTTAAACTTGTACCCAGGATGACAATGCATCTGATCACAAATTAATAGAAGGTCACATCTGTTTAATTCTTTTTTTTTTTTTTAAATAGATGTCGCTCTCATAGTGCCGCGACATCACAGCTCACAGCAACCTCAATTCTGTCTTATTCTTGATCACTACTGTTAGGAGTTTCAGGATGGCAAGTTTCTCTCTTCAAAAGAGCAAAGTGATAGCAAAGGAGAAGCAGCACAGGATCCCAGGATTTTTTTAGTTAGTGAGGTTTCTCCCTTTAGCCACTAGCTCTGTAGATATATCGAAGGGAAGTCAAATGTGAATCAAAGTTTTGTAGAAGAGCTGGATCTAAACTTTTCTGAGCATTAATGTTGATTTATTAATTAAATATCCCAGAGCCATTCAAGGGAGTATGCCTCAGTGTCTACTTGGCAGAAATATATGAGCGACTGAGGAATTCACCACATCCTGCTTTGATAAAATGTTACCATTTCTGCCTAATTAGAATCACCCCTTTTCCCTTTTAATTGCATCCCTATGCATATTTGTCCCCATTCACATCATACAAATGCTGCCAAGATCTTAGTTACCGTCATATTTATAATTTGAGTAAACTCTATGAAGATTTTGGTCAAAATACCAGTTTTTGATGATTACCAGTCTATAAAACATCTTAATTCAAATGCCACCAAGAATCAGATGTGCAGTATAGCAAATCATAAACAACCAAATCAATTTCCCCCCACACTCCTCCCAGATCCAGCAAACAATCTACTCCCAGGTTGAGCTTTTGTGCTGAGTTTCATCCCAGAGTACAACTTTACAGCAGAGTTATAAACCCTGAAATTGCTGATGTAGCTTTAATTATAGCTATGCTGGTGACATTGTTCTAATGAACTCTTTGCTATTTTATGTGGCCTGCATATCCCAGAAGGAGCATTGTCTAAATGTACAAACACACTGGTCAGGGTTTAGTGGGAATGAAGAAGTGGAAAATATGTATGTGTATATGTGTGCAAATATGAATTACACAAATTTGAATGAGTATGATATCAAAATGGTATTAGCATTTGCTATTATAGAAAATAATTGAAATGCTAATCCTCCCAATTCAAAAAATTTATCAAGATTAAGAGAGAGAGCAAATGATCTATCTGTACACTTTGTTTATATTTACATTATTTCCTCTACTGTTACAGACAATTTCACTTTCAAATCAAAATATTAATCACCATTTTTTAATTCTAATCAATGATTCTTAAAATGAAATGTGTTTATCTAATTAAAATTCATATTTTGTTTCTGTAGGTATAAAACGAGGCCTTTTTACACATTTCTCACAAGCTGCTGGTCCATCTTATTTTTATTTTTAATGGCATTTCTATAAGAGATTTTAGCTATCATTGCACTGTTTTATAATATTTAATAAAACACTATGAAAATATGTTGGGTGACAGATTCACATCCAGAAATATGTGGCTTCTCGTAAGGTAGAGAATTATTTTTACAAAATTAAATATATTTTTTTCTTTTTTATTAAATCATAGCTGTGTACATTAACACAATCATGGGGTACAATGTGCTGGTTTCATATACTAAATATTCTATAACCTTATTATCTACACCTCTTTTAAGAGGTTCTACTGCTGTTTCAAAGACCTAAAACATTCTGGATATCAATGACTTTTGAAATGAAGGGAATAGCTGTAAAAAAATCTGTAAAGAAAGGCAAACAACTATCATGGCACACCACGTTGCTAATTTAAGAGCATTCTGAGAAATATCAGAGTTAATGCCAAGAAGGCAAAAAGCAGCAAGGGAAAAAATGTTTATATGCCTCCATCCCCGTTCTTTAAAAGTACGCTCACAGGAAAGTGAGACTTGAATCCTATAAGTGCTCAAATGTTTGAGATTTTCAAAATAGACCCTTTTATATGGACCTTTACATATTTAAAATCTAGACTTCCAATTAGTGTAGTGTTGCTGGATCACTGACATTTCGTCTGATAGAGTGTCAAATTTGTGAATCACACAAGTGATTCAAAAGCCACTTAGCAAATACTTGAGTGGCAGTTCACACTCAGAAATATGTATATTTTCTGACAAGTTGGAGATGTAATTCGTCCAATAAACATGACAGATGGTACATTCATTTCTATAGGGCACTTAGATGGCCTCTTCATGTTTCTGTGGCAGTTGATTTTTAAATCTCAGAACATCTGAATTAAGGTACACAGGTCAAGCAAATTCATCAAGCTTAGTAGCAGTGTTTTGTGCTTTTTGATTTTTGTTTGTTGGTTGATTTTTTTATCAGAGTAGAGATTAGAATCACTAGTAACAGAATGTGGCCTAATAATCTCCATTGTAATTCTTTTCATATTTAGCTTAAGCACAACAGCTTTTGAGCTAACCCTCCATTTTTATTTAAAAGTTTCTCAGACTGGGGAGGAGCCAAGACAGCGGCCAAGTAACAGCTTCCTTGCAACTGGGCACAGTGAGACTGGGGAGAGAAGAATTCAGGCATCTCTAGCTGGCGAGATCTGCGCAGAAACATCCCTTTGGGGACATAGGGAGACAGCGTGAGACTTCTGGACCCCCGAGGAAGGCAAAAGCAGTGGAGATCTAGCAAGTGCTTGTGTGTGTTCATGTGTTCATTCGGTCTAATCCTGCAAACAGCTGTGGCTGCAGCAGCAGTGAGATTGCAAACTGGAAAGGCCTTACCTGTGAGCTGTTCAGGTTTCTTTTGGACTTTGCACTCAGTTGAACTGCCTTGGGAGAACTGGGGCAAGAGTGAGGAGGTCTTTGACTGTTGTCTGGGGCTCCAGACTGAGCCTCCGAGCCAGATGGAACTACCAGTGTTTGGTGGTGGGCTGTGTAGAGCCATCATAGGAGAACTGCCCCGGCAAGCTCCACCCTCAGGGTCGCAGAACAAGCATCAGGCGGGAGCAAGTAATCTCGTGACTGAGCAGCCTAAAGGCGGGAACTGAGACGCCTTGCAGCTTTAGCCCTCAGGGGCATTGTGTGAGACAGGTTTTGGCACACTGGGTAAGTGGATAGCCACTTAAGGAATGATCCCAGAGACAAGCGCTTTCCTGGGAAAGCTTCTGCTTAGCCCAAGTTAGCAAGTTAAAGTGCCTTCTAAACAGGCTGAGGAGGATTTACACTCTCCACCCTGTGGGGTTTGAGAAATCATTAGAGGCCTCCGGTCTCCATTTTGTTCACCTGTATCAACATTGTGATTAGCATATCATACCCTAGAAGATTACCTCTTGCCCAGACAATATCAGCAAGATATATATACTGCTTTGTTTCTCAGTTTTCTTTTGTTTTGTGTTTTGTTGTTGTTGTTGTTGTTGTTGTTTGTTTGTTTTCATTATTGTTTTATTTTTAATTTCAACACTTTCCTTAAAGATTTTTCTTTTCTTTTTTTATTGCTTCATTTTTCTAGTTTAAATATAATTTTTCATTGTTGCTTTTTTCAACAATTAGACTTCAATTTTTACTACTGTTTATACCCATACTAATTTTTTTCCCCCAATCTTATCCTGTAAAGTTTTTCGTATGCTTTTTTTGATTTGATTTATTGCATTTTTGTCTTCCCTCTCTACTTGGTGGAGGTGGGGTACTGTGTCCAAACAGGCTGACAAAGAGCTGCTGACCTAATCACCCAACCAGGCACCCCCAGAGGTTGGGGGCTCTTAAGGTTGGGTCAAAGTACCCTACTGTACACCTATATTGCTTCCATCCCCCTTTTTCTGTGCCTTTCTACTTTTGGTCGATAGTTGCTTCTATCCACCCCTTCTCCTTCCTCCTTTTTATTTTATTTTCTTTCTTTCCTATATTTTTTTCTTTCTCCCTTTCTTTCTTTTTTCCCCTCTTGCTCTTAAATCTTCTCATCCTCTGGTCCTGTACCAAAAGGACTCATCGAAACCCTAGTCCAGAAGCACAGCAATTTAAAGAGCAGGAGGAAGTGAAAGGAAAATTAGGACAAGGAAACAGATAAAAGAAATCATGAGGAAGAACCAGCAGAAAA
>CAUYRH010108159.1:0-17920 GCA_963574655.1 Perodicticus potto
TTTTTGAGACAGAGCCTCAAGCTGTCACCCTGGATAGAGTGCTGTGGCATCACAGCTCACAGCAACCTCCAATTCCTGGGCTCAAACGAGTCTCCTGCCTCTGCCTCCCAAGTAGCTGGGACTACAGGCACCCGCCACAACCCCCGGCCATTTTTTGGTTGCAACCGTCATTGTTGATTGGCGGGCCCAGGCTGTATTCGAACCTGCCAGCTCAAGTGTACATGGCTGGCACCTTAGCCTGTTGAGCCACAGGTGCCAAGCCTACTGTACCCCTTTTAATAAAAAGATTTGTTATGTAAAATTTGGATTCAGTCAAAAGCTGAACTCAAGGATCCAGAAGGCCACATGCACCCACAAGACCACAGGTCCTCACCCAATGTGGAACACTCAGAGCACAGAGTATTATTTCACAAATATTCTTTGGGTATCTACAACCTGCCAGATTGTTTACTGAGTGCTGAAAACAGTATGTTAAGCAAAAACCACCCTGGCCTTTGTACTCATAAAGCTGACAAACAAGATAAATAGTATGGAAGAAGGTTTCCCTGAGAAACTCATGTAGCTGAAGGATAAATTGGAGTCAGCCAAGAGTAGTTCAGAAGCAAGGAGAACTTGTGTGAAAAATACTAATTTTCATCAGATTAACTCTGTAAATTTTTGTCTACCTTGTGTCCCAATACTTCATCATTCATTCATCCAACAAACATTTATTGAAGCTTTTACTCTGTACCAGTTACTATTCCAGGTGTTGGAGATACAATAAAAAAAAAATCTTAAAATATGGCGAAGGAAAGAGAAAAGAAGATTGGCCATTCAATGCGTTGATAGCCTTAATAGTAGGAACAACATCTCTAATTACAAAATTAACGCAATTACTGCTAAGATCTTAAGATTCCTCTTCACAGTAGATTTTTACATTTCATTAAACACCATGTACAAGGAAAGGCAGTCGTGGGGGTGCAAAGGCTGATGAGAATAGTTTGCATTCATTCCTCAAAAGGAGCCACAGTGAGTTCTTGGGCACTGTCACAGGCAGAAAGGGGCCTGGCTAGCGCCAGAAGTGTCAGCTCTTTGTTTCAGCTTTCTGACTAACTCCGGCTGCCATTGTTGCAAATACAGATGAAAATCACATAAGAAACCTTTTCATAAACAGCAGACGAAAAAGTAAGGGGAGACTAAAAATCACTGTAAACCGGTGCTACTCAAGGCGCTGAATGCAAGCCGCTTATCCTCTCAGAGAAGCAGCTGGGTTGCAGTGACACCCCTTGTCCCGGTGGGTGGCTGTGGTGAGTGACCACAGGCCTTGTGCATGTTTAGGGGCAGGAGCCCAGAGGACACTCCCTAAACCCACCTTCCTGTGCTTCTACAGAGCTCAGCAGAGAGTTTTTGCATCTTTCCAAAGCTTATTTTGATGTCTTCCATCACAAAAATTAGACACACAAAGTCTCATGTTCTATTTATTTAGCACTGACGCATTTAAGGTGCCAACTGCAGACTTCTCAGGAAACTGCAGTGCTCATGGAATTCTGCCGGTAGCCTAAGAAGGTTCTAAAGGGCCTGACTGAGAAAAGGAATCATCCAAGTGTAATTCCATTCAGCATAAAAGGTCACACGAGTCAAGGTCTGCTGCCAGAAGGCTGCTGCTGAGGATTAATTAATATCACTCGAGCATCCAAGAATATCTGGCGTTTTACCAAGGCTCCATTTCAGTCTTCCCCCACTGAAAACGGTGGAGGAAAGCTGGCGAGGACAATGAAAGCTCAGCTCGCCTCTCTGGCCAAGACAGAAGGGAAAAGGGCAGATGTGTACCGGGGTAAGGCCTTCTCTATTTTCAGGAGACAAAAATAGGTTTTGCAGTCATTTATCTAGGACCCATTTTACTTTTACATTCGTCAATAAATAAACAAAGTGACTACAATTTATTGAATTCGGACTACATGCCAGACCTTGAGTAGGGCACATTTTGTGTCTCATCACGCAGCCTTCACCATAAACCTGCCAAGTGTTATCATCCTCATTTTACACACAAGAGAACTGATGCTTTAAGTGTTGGGCGAAGTCACATAACACGCAAATTCTCTGCCTGCTCCGCCAGGCTGCCAATGCTCCTTCCCCATGCTGCACCGTGTCTTGCTGAATCTGAGCAATTCATTTCTTGCGGTGGCAACATTGTAAAATACGTAAAATATTACCTGTCTCTCGAGGCCATTTGGATATAGACAAGCTTGGGGTGGGCCCCAGCTCTTTCACATATAAAACCTTAGGAATAATGAACTTGCACTGAATATTAACTCAACCCTGATCAGTGTACCTAGAATCAGCCTAATTCCTACCAATACAGTTCAAATTAGGGCATAAAATGGAGCATAAACCCCCCACCTTTGTATTAGACCTCAGTGAACTGAAAACAGACAAGTGCTCAACTCAGGTCTTTGGTGGGCAAAGACATAGATTTAAGGCCTTCTCTTTGTCTGGATCTTTCTTGCTCTGAGATTGGTAACACACCCTGCTGGATGTGATGAAATTTTTTATTTTCCATTCCTGCGAAGACATACTTTCAAATATCAGGCTTATGATTACACAGACACTTTGGAAGGTGTGATAGATATTCTGGGAGCTGCATTGAATTCCTTGCATACAAATTCTTTAAAATACAGCAATATTATAATCTTTTTCGAAGAAGAGTGAAATTCTCAAACACAAAAGAAAGGCTAAGATGTTAATCATGCAGGATCGTGACTCTGCCACAGCATTCGGGTCCATCCTGACTTGTGGTTGGTTATGCCTGTGTTAACAATGATTTTGCTGTCATTTTTAAACGTTTTCTGCTTTACTTCAGCACACAGACCAATGCCTCGTGTTGAAGAGAGATAGGCATTCAATGTCACAAACAGATATTGAGTGTCTACTTTTATCCTCTGAATTTTGCAACCAACCCCTAGAGATTTCATATCCTACCTAGCAAACCTAATTGTGTAATGCATTGGATATGACGGTGTCAAGTCAGCCTAACGTTTTCCAGGATTTGAATTTCCTTTATTATTCTAACACACAAGTCTGATGATCCTGAGATCTATTTCCAATGCTTATTTTAATATCTTCTAGCACAAAAATGTGAAGACAGCATGGAGCATTAAGGAAGAGTGAAGATGCAAAATACCGTGCCTACTGTATAAATAGCTCATAACATAATATTTACAGGAGTGGCTGGGCATGGCTCTGGGAACCAGGTCATTAGCTCACCTCATTTACAGAATAGACAATAGATGAAGGACACTTACCAGAAAGTGACAGCCACACAGGGACTCTAAGAGAGATGAGAACCTGATTGATAGGAGGGGAAACCTAGGAAAGAGTTTGACTCGGTGAAGAAAATGGCTCAGCTTCCAGGGGGCATGGATATAGACGTATCCCTGGTATTTATAGTAACCCCAATTATGTGTTCAAACCATCTTTGGGGTGCAGAACATTTAAATGCCTATTCTATGCTGGGAATGTTGCACAAAGTATGTAATTTAATTTATATAAAACTCTTGTGAGAATGGATGTAGGTGGGAGAAATAACTTTCCCCAATTCACGTGGCTCGAGAATCATGACTCACACCTGGGCCCTTCAGGGCCAAGGCTCGAATTCTTGCCATGAGCTGTTTGTGGCACCTGGCGTCCAGCTGGAGCAATGCTACTGATGCTCCCACTGCTGTTTTTCAAGTGCGGTCTACATAGGTCTTATGTCCAATCAAGTATTTTATTTTACGTTATGCTTTCCCAGCCTTAAACAATCTAATTCGCTCTCTCAGTTTCAGTCATCACCTTTAGTCAATTAACCTGTAAATCTTTAGCACCCTGGCTTCCCTCTTAAGTTCAGAAGACTATTTCTAACTTCTTGTCCTGTTTCTTCCCCTGAAGGCTCCCCTGGAACCTCAAAGACAGTATGTTCTTCCGTATATTTGTTTTAAAAAACTTAAAACATAGGATGGACATTAGTTTACCTATTATAAACAGTATTTCCTATTCTAAGTGCTTCATGCACTAACTCTTCTAATTCTCCCAACAATGTATGGTGTGATACTACTATGCCCATTTCACAGGTGAGGAAAATGAGGCACACATATGTTAGATCAGTGATCCGGCTGTTCACTGGGGCAGGAGAACAGGCTTTACTGGTATTTGAACCTGGGCACTGCAGTTTCAGAGCCTGGGCTCTTCGCACTGTGCTCTCCTCCTCTCCCACCATGGAGATGAGACGGTCACATGGGAAGCTCCAGGCCCCTGGCAGCATCAGGACCGGTCTTTGCACCCTGAGCTCTTCTGTTTCCACTACAACGTTCCATCGTCTTCCTTCATCTGCCTCCACGGTGACCTCTGTCTTTCCTGGATTTCCTGATTCTGTTAGTGACTCACTGTACTCTCAGATACCCTGAGTGAAACCCATCATCCTCTTCCTGGTCTTTCTTTATCCAGCCAATTGCCCAGTCCCTGAAATTCGGTTTAATGTTATCACATCTCTCTCATCTATCTGCATCTCCTTTCCTCACTGCTCCTGCCTTATCTCTCTCACTCGCATCTAATTTTAGACTCACTCCCACTTCCATTTCCTCATCACAGAGCCAGCCACTTTCTGCTCTTTTAAATGATTCTTACGGCATATGCCCTTCCATCTAAAGAGAACGTGCATATTGCTACCACTTGACTTTTTAATTTTAGGCGTTGGTTTCTTACAATAGATGGCAAAGATTCAGCTCTCTTTCTCCCTCGCTCCTATAAGACATTTCACAATTTTCATCCTTCAGATATAAACGTGCTGTAATTTTGGTTGATCAGTGTTTATATTGTCATGATTAAGTATATTCTTTCCTTTATTGCCTCATGTAGCATAATCCGATCCCTTTCCTTTCTCTATTAAAAGGTTGGGTTCCCCCTGGAGTTTCCTTTGCTTAATCTTCTATCACAAATCCAACACCAGATTCAGATTCTCCCAGTTACGTCAGTATTTTCTCCATACTTTTGAGCACCTTTCAATCTCCTCTTCCTGATACATCTCACTGGAACTTTGACCTGCTCTGCGAAGATTTCCCTGCCCAGGCCCACTGGACCTCTGCCCTAGTGAGAGTCCACTTCCCCAGCATCCCCGCGAGACCCTTTTCCTAACTCTTGGGTTGGATGTCTGTTTTTTCCAGACCTCATGTTATCATCTTTCCAGCTATAATCGCTGCCTTTGCCGAAGCAGTATTCCGAGAAAAGGTGCGTGAAAGGTAAATTTGACACTTTCTTGTTCTACCCTCACATTTGATGGACAGTGTCTGTAAGTATAGAATTCAAGGTTGGAAAGCAGCATCTTTTGGTCTCCAGCATTGCTGTTGTCTGCGACATTTTTCTCGGTCATCTGTATGAATCTACCTCTCCTCCACCTCTTATTTAGTTTTCTACCCTCTGGAAGTTTGTAGGATCTTTTCTTTGTCCCCAGAGTTCTGAAATGTCACAGTAATGGGCTTTGTTGTGGGTCGATTTTCGTTTATTTTGCTGAACACCCAGAGTCCTTTCCATGTGGAAACCTCTGTCCTTTAATAGTGGGATTTAAATGCCCCCCACACAGATATACACAATATATTATATATAATATATACAATATATTTTATATATATATCATTATTTCATTTCTGTACTATAAGTTCCTTGATGGTGCGAATTACATGTAATTCTTATATATTAGCCAACGCAATAAATACATAGGCTCATTTAAGTGAATACTTAAATCATAATATGCAAGGGTATATAATAATTTCTAAAAACTTAAAACGTTTTTCCTAATTCTTACATTTAATTATTTATTTGCAAAGGCAACAACATTTAAAACAAACAAAGTAAAACCCCAGTCACTTCCGCATCTCTGCTGTTTTAATTGATTCACAGCATTTGTATCATGGTCGGAAATTTGGTTACAAATTGGATATCTATGAGGAAAAAAATTCATTATCCAAAACTGTCATTTCTCCCACAAAGTCTATTGATCAACATTTCAGTGCAGCTTACTGTTGAGAATTTGCACATGATTCACTAAAGCAATTTCCTCAGATAAAAGAACATTGCTGACTGGGGGGCGGGGGTATGAGTATTACTACAGTAACTTCAGAAAGACGACCCAGATTTCCCCGAACCATTTTTTAAATCAACTGCATCACTTAAGATATTGAGTGTCAGCAGGAAGAGAGGATAATAGGGAGTAACTCAGGCTGCAGGAGCAATATCTATAGTGTTGTCAAAATAAATCCAGTGTTAGGCTCAATCTCCCCACACCACCACCAAATTCTTATTTTCAGGACTGTACTTTATCCACATAAATTTTGATCAGATTATCACTTGCTTTCTACCGGATGCATCTTAGGAACATGTATTTATAAGGAGAATATATATTCTAGCTAAAGAGACCCAAACTTGATTTTTCATTCATTATACAGCCAGTGCTGTGATACATGATTTTAAAAGCTAACTGGTTTCATATAAACCACAGTCCCTCTACCTCCGATGTGGCTTCCCTCAAGCCACACCATTTTTTCAGTGACGTAATTGAAGGTTATATTTATGATCAACCATCCAACATTAAAGCGGCAAGCATAACAAACAGCGTGCAATTGCGAAATTATCTACTGAACAAGCAATTTTCACAGGGCTCAGGCACCGACTGGAGACAGGAGTGAATGAAGTGAGTATTAACGTCCCGTATAGATGCAGAAAATCCTGATACTCCCTAGAGTGCACACAACACATAGAATCAATCGACTCTATTCTAAATTTGACCTGAGAACAAATATAATTCTTTTATAAATAACAAATAAATCACCCGAGGCAGTTTTGTCAGGCCCAGGTATTTGAGAAGCATTGCTAAGGTGCAGGTGTAAAGCGCCTTCTTCTTGCCTCAGACGGCATCATAGTGGATTCTTTCTGCATCCAGTCACCCTTGAAGGTACCTGTGCGGCTGGAGGAGGGGAGAGAATTTGCAGAGGCAGGTGGCAGGGAAGGAGCAGGGAAGCTTGATGAGAAAGGACAAAATTCAAGGTTCCTGCTTTATCACATCCTCGCATGATGCTGGTTAATTTTATGTGTCAACTTGGAGAGTGTTTTTTGATGAGATTGATGTTTCAATCAGTGGGCTCTGAGTGGAGCAGATTGCTCTTCATTATGTGGGTGGGCCTCGCTCAGCTGGCTGAAGGCTTGAGGAGTCGGTGATGGAGGGACTGCCACCAAATCCTCATTTCTCTCCCGTAAATGAGAACCTGCAAACTGAAGGGAAAGATTTAAATTTAGTCTAAGATTGGAAATAGCTGTACAGTGCCTCACGTCTGAGCCATCCCGGGCCATTCTATCATTCTGTTTTAGAACCCTAGTTTACACATGGCTGTGGCCCGGCTTTGCAGGTGTCCCTGGAGAATGGCACGGGAGAGCACTATACACATCAAAATATGGTATTTGATTCTAATGAGATTTATCCTTATCTGTGGATTCACTAACTACAGTCAGCCCTCCAGATCCACTGCAGCCAAAGACTCAACCAACAGCAGATGGAAAATATTTGCAAAACACATTCAAAATAACAGTACAGCAATAAGACAAAAAATTAAGTATAACAAATACTTATTAGTTGCACTTCCACAGGTTTCAGTATCCACAGGAATCCTGGAACCAATATTCCATGGATGCTGAGTAATTACTTTGTATATATTTTTTAACTTGATTATCTGTGGATCCGGATACATTTTTGTCTTATAAAGTCCTACTATCTTACTTCTGGTGTATAATCTGCTTTTAAATAGCATTTCAGTTGTGGGAAATTCTCACCAACTAGGCACTCTGTAAAGCACTCTCCGAAGGCCCAGAGAGATGTAGACAGGCCCTGGGTTTGTGGTTAGGAGGCCACGAATCTCAATAACGGCTGTCATGGAGAAGTCACTTAGCTACTCTGAGCCTTAACTTTTCTATCTGTGGAAGGAAAAAAATTGAATTAAAAGACCACAGAGTATCTCATTAAGGACAATTTATTTTCAAACAACAGAGGCTGCCTCAAAATAGCTCGAGTAGAAGGTGAGATTTTCTCGATGTGTGTTGACGCTGGCTGAGACCTCTGACAGTGCGGTCAGGGCCTTCTGTCTCTCTCCACCACTCACTACGCTTGTCTGAGCTTCTGTTTGTGTTAGGCCTCGTCCTTCTACCACAGGCAACCTCAGAACACATGGAGGCAAAGAGCTCCTTTGGAAACCTACATCCTTTATAGCTCATGGTTTAAAAGGAAGAAAACCCATTTTTTTTCCTAGCACGCCAGTCCAAATCTGGGAGGCGTTCTCACTAGGCCACAAGGCCATCCTTGAACCAGAGGGCCAGAGGGACTTGTAATCAACAGCTCTGCTAAGTCAGGGAGATCGGCAGGTGCTGAGCAGGACCCTCAGGTGAAGGGGGAGCCACCAGGGACACAAAGACGGGGGGATGTCCAGCACCTTCATTCTCTGAACGTCGGTGTGTGCTTTCATTTCTGCTTCTACTAGAGCATCTGCTCCTTTGTCCTCTCTGCAAAAAAAAAAAAAAAAAGAAGCCTCTTCTTGAAAACTCCCGTTTCTAGCTCCCAGTGCCCTCGCCTTGTACGTGACCCTGACTCACTCTGGTGCTGACCCTGGCCACACAATGTGACAGTGAGGCTGGCGCGGTGGCTCATGCCTGTAATCCCAGCACTCGGGAAGGCTGAGGAGGGTGGATTGCTTGCAGTCAGGAGCTGGGACACCAGCCTGAGCAAGAGCAAGACCCCATCTCTACTAAAAATAGAAAAATTGGCCAGCATCATGGCGGGCACCTGTAGTCTGCTACTCAAGAGGATGAGGCCTGGGGGGGTCACTGAACCCAGGAGTTAGAAGCAGCAGTGAGCTATGACAATACGCTGCTCTCTACCCCATGGTGACAGTGAGATTCTGTCTCAAAAAAATAGAAGAAAAAGTGACCATACAGCTCCCCCCTCACCCTGACTGCCTCAGATTCTGTGTCCAGGTCTAAATTTCCAAGAGAAGGCATCTAACTGACTGACGTTGTGTGGGGGGTCTGGTTAGCTCACCTCCCAGCGCTGTACAAGGCCGCAGTGTTCTGAGAAAGCAGATGTGTTTCTCCTCTCCCTGTTCTACCTGCCTGCCCCTCAGCCCCTTTCACTGTGACACAGGCCCTCACACTCACACTCACACAGGCACCTTGCAGATTCTCCCCAGCCCAAACTCTCTTCCACCTCAGGTCTTATGCTGTAGCTTCTGCCAAGGAAGCTTTCTTCCAAAGATTTTGTGACATAGTCATGTACTGCTACA
Source organism: Perodicticus potto (assembly GCA_963574655.1). NCBI lineage: Eukaryota > Metazoa > Chordata > Mammalia > Primates > Lorisidae > Perodicticus > Perodicticus potto. The sequence continues at coordinate 9,333 of CAUYRH010108159.1, forward strand.
CAACTATGTGTTGGTCAGTGACAGACTGCCGGTACAATGGTGGTGCCACGAGACTGGGACCTTTTATGTTCAGATATGTGCGGATACACACTGTGTGCCAACTGCCTGCAGTGTTCAGTACAGTAACATGGGGACAGGTGAGCGGCCGAGCGGCAGCTGCGCCACACCATCACACCTGCTGTGTGTAGGTGCAGCCGGACGCCGAGACTGCCTGAGGATGTGTTTCTCGGAACGAGTCCCCATCAGTAAGTGACGCGTGAGTGTATTTCAATCCCTCCTTCGGCTGTCATCTGAAGTATCAGCGTCTCAAACAGGTCTTTCTCGCTGACATAATTCAGAAAATATCTCATAAAATTCCTCGCATTATCCTCTCAAATGTGTGTGTGCACAGGTGTGTAAAGATCTCTTTATTATCTTGCTGTTCCTCCCTCAGAGGTCTGCAAACTCACACGTGAAAAGAGCAAACTTTATTTTTTCTAAAACTTTATTCTTTTTAGCCTCTGTTCCTCCAAAGAGCAGGAACTTACCCTCGCTTTCCCTAGTTGCATCCATGCTCCCACCGAGCATGGGGCGAGGGAGGCATTGAGCAGTGTCAGCTGGTCCTTACCAGCATCCCCTCCCCACTGGGCTCTGACGGGAAGGCTGTATTCCCGCCCGCTCTGTAATCATCTATTCATTTCACCGCTCCGACTTCCCGAATTTCCACTTGCAAGTTGTCTAAGGTGGCATCTTCGAAATTAAAATGTTTTCACAAAAGTGTTTATTTAGAAACAGGATACTTTCCAATATTGAGAATAAAGAAAGTCATTTAATGCATCATGAAGATTATTTGCTTTCTTCAAGTGGCTGGTAACGGACACCATTAAAAAAGATGCGGTAAACCTATAGAAGACGGAAACTGGACCCACACCTTTCACCATTAACAAAAGTTGACTCTCACTGGATAGCAGATTTAAACTTAAGGGCAGCACCTGTGGCTCAAAGGAGTAGGGCACTGGCCCCATGTACTGGAGGTGGCAGGTTCAAACCCAGCCCTGGCCAAAAAAAGACTGAAAAAAAAAAGAAGATTTAAACTTAAGACATGAAACTATAAACATTCTTGGACAGAGCACAGGATAAACACTTGAAGAAACTGGCCTAGGAGAACACTTTATGAGGAGAATCCCCCGGGGGCAATTGAAGCAACACCAAAAATACATTACTGAGATCTGATCAAACTAAAAAGCTTCTGCACAGCCAAGAACACAGTAAATAAAGCAAGCAGACAGCCCTCAGAATGGGAGAAGATATTTGCAAGTTATGCTTCTGACCAAGATTTGATAACTACAATCCACAGAGAACTCAAACTTATTATTAAGAAAAGAACAAGTAATCCCATTTCATTGTGGGCAAGGGACTTGAACAGAAGCTTCTCCGAAGAAGACAGGCGCATGGCCTACAGACACATGAAAAAATGATCATCGTCTTTAATCATCAGAGAAATGCAAATCAAAACCACTTTGAGATATCATCTAACTCCAGTAAGAGTGGCTGACATAACAAAATCCCAAAACTACAGATGTTGGCATGGATATGGAGAAAAGGGAACACTTCTGCACCGCTGGTGGGAGTGCAACTAATATGTCCCCTTTGGAAAGAAGTATGGAGAATACTCAGGGATCTAAAAGTAGACCTAACGTTTGATCCTGTAATTCCTCTACTAGGGGTATATCCAGAAGACCAAAAATCACTCTATAACAAAGATATTTGCACCAGATTGTTCATTGCAGCTCAATTCATAATAGCCAAATCATGGAAGAAGCCCAAGTACCCATAGACCCATGAATGGATTAATAAATTGTGATATATGTATACCATGGAATATTATGCAGCTTTTTAAAAAGATGGAGACTTTACCTCTTTTACGTTTACATGGATGGAGCTGGAAAATATCCTACTGAGTAAGTATCTCAAGAATGGAAGAAAAAATATCCAATGTACTCCTATTATTATGAAACCAATTTACAATCACTCACACTTTCATATGAAGAATAGATCACAACTATGACCCAGGATGAAGGAGGAAGGATGGGGGATGGGAAGGGAAAGGGGAGGTCAGATTGAGGGAGCGTGAATGGTGGGATCACACCTATGGTGCATAATGCAAGGATACATGTCGGATCTATTAAGTATAGAATATAAATGTCTTAACATAATAATTAAGTAAATGAGATGAGTTATATATTAACCAGTGTGAGGTCAGTGTTCCTAATTCTATATGAAATTAGAACATTGTACCCCATAAATGCATTAATGTATACATGAGCTATGTGTTTATGATTTTAAAAAAAAAGGGATGCTGTAGGGGTAAAACCTCATGTAGCACAAGAGTTGGTCTGTGGATTATATTTAAACTCTACAAGTTTTACTAAAGCAAAAATTCTGGGGAAATAACAAAGAACACACAAATTTTGAGGAAACAATGTAAGAGTACAGGATGAAGCTGGCAGTGTTGACAAAGACTTTAAGCACCTAGTGCTCCCTAAGGAAGTTTCATATGATCTAAATTTCTTGTGTAATCAATGAGCTATTTAAATAGATTATATTCACCTGCCTTGTACAACAGTATTTCTGTCAGCAAGTTGCTGTAATTAATTTGTTTTAATTAGGGAGAGTAATGGGCTGTCATTTATTTTGCTTTTCAAATTATTCTCAGCTCATTCTGTATTGACTGCAAGTTGGTTCCTACCATGATACAAAGAAAGGAACTTCCTTTATGTTCAGACTGCGTTTGAATGACATGTTTAGATATTTCTAGTAAGGAATATATGAAAGCCTAGGATACTGAAAGAATTAATATGTTTTTCATTGTGTTGTTTTATTTTTCTAATTGTTTTAAGTTGATGAATGGAATTGTGTCATTTTAATCTATAGATATTACTTACAAAATTTGATGATTAATTTTTTTTTTTAGGTTATGAGGTAGGTAGGGATACGTGTTCCTTCAACTTTGGAAGTTAACTTTTTTTTATCCAAGTCTCTCTAAACAATGTTCACAATACAACTAAATAATATTTTAAAATAATGTAATTTGGCCTTCTAATTAGGTCACATCATTATTTCTTAACCCACCTTGAAAACAAAACATAAATGGTTCATAATGAATCAAAATATTAAGTGTTTCATAATCAACAATACAGAGACCAAAGCTTGCATCTTGGTTTAAACATCCTTCTTATGGGAAAGTGCATTCTTTTCATACCAATGAAAAGAATTGTTATTCTGGCATCCCCCATGGTGAGGCGATAAAAACATGGAATTTAGATCCAAATACTTTAGGGTTGACTCCTATAAAACTTCTGGGGACCACACAGTCAACCAGGTGATAAAAGAGTGGTTGTATTAAAAGTACCTACAAAAGCACCCAGTGTGTTAAAGTCCCTTCCTGGACCATAACACAGGGAATAAATGCCAGGACAAAGGCAGTAGAACATCAAGATTAAAAGCACAGACTCTGGCCAGGCAAGGTGGTTCACACCTGTAATCCTAGCACTCTGGAAGACTGAAGTGTGAGGATTGCTGGAGCTCAGGAGTTGGAGACCAGCCTGAGCTAAGCGAGACCCTATCTCTACTAAAAATAGAAAACCTATCTGGGCATTGTGGCAGGTGCCTATAGTCTCAGCAGCTACTTGGGAGACTGAGGCAAGAAGATTAACTGAACCCAGGAGTAGGAGCTTGCTATGAGCTGGGCTGATTCCAGAACACTCTAGACTCCAGCCTGGGCAACACATTGAGATTCTGTCTCAAAATAAAAAAAAAAAAGGCACAGACTCCAAGGATCTGATTGCCCTGAGTAAGACCCTGCCTCTGCGCTGACTGGCTGTCAAAACTCAGACAGTTTGACTATTCCCTCTCTTCCTTACACCTTTGGCTCAAAGGAGTGGGCTCCAGTCCCATATGCCAGAAGTGGTGGGTTCAAACCCAGCCCTGGCCAAAAAACTGCAAAATAATAATAATAATAATAATAATAATAACTATAAATGAAAATAATAAAACAGTATCTCCTGCATAGAGGTTTTATGAGGATTTAATGAGTTAATTCATGAAAGGCTCTAAAGACTTTGTATGAAATACAGAAAGAATTAAATGAATAGTCAATACAATTTCATGATGCAGATGGACAAATGGCACCATTGGGTGCTGAGTCATCCTTCAGTTCATCACAGCTCTGCCCCAGGGGTCTTCTGATGGCCCCTCCTGAAAAGCTGCCTGCTCCTTCTGCTTCCTGCTTTATGGAGTGTGACTGATGGCTGGGGATAACCTGCATTGAAATTTATGTCATTTTATTTTATTTATTTATTGAGACAGAGCTTCAAGCTGTCACCCTGAAAAGAGTGCCGTGGAATCACAGCTCACAGCAACCTCCAATTCCTGGGCTCAAGCGAGTCTCCTGCCTCCACCTCCCAAGTAGCTGGGACTACAGGTGCCCGCCACAAGGCCAGGCCATTTTTTTTTTTTTTTTGGTTGCAGCCATCATTGTTCTTTGGCGGGCCTGGGCTGGATTCGAACCCACCAGCTCAGGTGTATGTGGCTGGCGCCTTAACCCGTTGAGCCACAGGTGCCAATCTGAAATTTATGTCATTTTAAATGCTCATGTTTTTCTAATTGTAAAGGAGAAACATATACTTGCAGAAAATTACTTACATAACATTCATTTATATAAAATTAGTAACTTATATATAATTAACAATTATATAGTAACTTAACATAAAATTACTTATCTGAAAGCATAAAGAGAAAAATAGAAGTTAAACAAACTAGGGTTTATGCTTTATGTATTTCTTCATACATGTTTTCCTAGGCATAAAGAGGGATGTTTAACTAAATTTGCATTATTTTATATATCTACACATGTACACAGATTTGTATCATGTTTTTTAAAACTTAACTCATGAGCATTGCTCCAAGTTGTTAAATTTTATTCAAAGTTAATGTTAATATCTACATAATATCTCATCATTAGAATTAATTCACCAGGATCCCACAGTTGAACATTGAGGTTATTATCACATTTTCGGCTGAGATAAATCACACACTAAGAAACATCTTTGTGCTTAAATGTTTGCCACATTATCACCACGTACTTTGTTTGTATTTCCAGAACTGGATTTAATGCATTAAAACACATTAAAGAACTTGATATACTTTCTGCAAATTTAATAACTTTTTTTACTACTCTAGTGGAAAAACAGTATCATTATTTTGATTTTCAATTATTTGATTACAAGTGAAGTTGAACAGTTTTTCAGCTACCATTTATAGTTTGGATTTCTTCTGTTTATTATCTGTATCTTTTTTTTTTTAGACAGAGTCTCACTTTATCACCCTTGGTAGAGTGCTGTGGTGTCACAGCAACCTCAAACTCCTGGGCTCAAGCGATCCTCCCGCCTCAGCCTCCTGAAGAGCTGGGACTACAGGCGTTGGCCTCCATTCCCCGCTAGTTTTTCTATTTTTAGTAGAGACGGAGTCTCACTCTTGTTCAGGATGGTCTCGAACTGAGCTCAAGCAATGCACGGGCCTCGGCGTCCCAGGAGTGCCAGGATTACAGGCGTGAGCCGCTGCGCCCGGCCCCTGGTCTTTCCCCTTCTTTCTGTCGTCGTTTGCCCAGTGAGCACCGTGGTTAGGGTTTTCCTTACTGAAGTGTAGGGAGCGCACAGGACACGCCCCCGCGTTCCTGCGGCCGCCCGCTGCGCAGACGCAGCTCCGGTCCTGACCCCGGTTTTCTGCCCAAGGTCCGTCTGCCCTCTCAGGGCAAGTGAAGCTTAGCCCTCCCTCCCGCATCCCTGTCCCACCATTAGACCCGTAAGCAGTTGCCTCGTCTGCTCTTCTTTGCTGCAGGTTTTTAAGGGACAGCTTGACTTAGCAGGCCTGAGGTTTCCAGGGTGCCTGGGCCCCAGCAATCCCAGCGCTCATCCTCCCAGCTCACAGAGGTCGCCCAGCGCCCCAAGGTGCAGTGAGGCGACATGGTGCGTGTTTTGCTTTCTGCCCGCCTCCTCTGTGTCTCCTCTCAGTGGTTTGAGTGGGGAGAGAAAGCAAGCGTGTCATTCCCTGGGCCTCCTTAAACTCTGAAATCTATTTGTAACTGGAGAAAAAGATATAAAGCTGAATTTAAAGGACAAAGAAATAATAAGAGATTTGGGACATTAGAGCAGGGGACGAGGAGACTGAAAGCGCGCAGGTTTCTTCTTCCTTGACGTGTCGCTAAAGCTTTGGCCAGTTTATTCACAGGTAAGGAGCTGTTTTGTACATCTTGCCTCGGTTTAGGAAAATGCAAGCAGCCCTCGGCAAAGCACGGGGTGCCTTGACCCCTGCACACCCCAGTTTCCCGGCTTCAGAGCATATACTGCTGTTGCTTAATAGCAAAACCACAACAGGTATCAGCCTTGGCAAAAACGTGCAGTTTGCAGAGTGCGGGGAGCCTGGCAGGCCAGGGGGACTGCGGGGCCATAGTAAGCGGATGATTGTCAGGCTTTCTACATACTTGGGGGTCATGTAAATTATTTTGTACTTTCACTTGAGTGTCTGTTTTGCTTTGTTTTGTTTGTATTGTTTTGACAATTAGATCCAACTTAACTTACAACTATGTTCTATAAAAATTGGGTGTAAATTTTTAGCTTTAATTTTTTAATAGAAGACCCAGATAGATAGTGGTATAGAATTCTCCAAATTCTGAAAATTCTGTTTTATGTCATTTTGGACTTCACTTATGAAGAATAGGAAGTAGAGGAGGCCCCAAGCCTGGACATGGGGGCTTGTCCAAAAGCTCTTAAAAATCTACCCCTATAGGCTCGGCGCCTGCGGCTCAACAGCTAAGGTGCCAGCCACGTACACCTGAGCTGGCAGGTTCAAATCCAGCCTAGGCCCGCCAAACAACAATGATGGCTGCAACCAAAAAAGGCCAGGCGTTGTGGCAGGCGCCTGCAGTCCCAGCTACTTGGGAGGCTGAGGCAAGATACTCACTTGAGCCCAGGAATTGGAGGTTGCTGTGAGCTGTGATGCCACGGCACTCTATCCAGGGTGACAGCTTGAGGCTCTGTCTCAAAAAAAAAAATCTACCCCTATAATCCCAAATTGGCTCTGGATTTGTGAATTACATCAGTTCTGAAATGCCTTAAAAAGTTTTGCAAGGACTAAACTTTGGCTAAAGTCATAAAAGAGTGGTTTATTTCATTAATAAATAGAAATGAATATCAAGACCAAGCTGCCTTCTTGAGCTCCTTGGAACACTGCAAGGACGAGAAAGGGGATTTAAAAGGCCTGTGCTTGGGCTGTTCTTTCTCTAGGAATCAAGTTTGCTCAAGAATCAAAGAAGAATTGAAAAGTTGTTGTTTTTCCTTTTAAATTAGCTCAGTCTTACTGTCAGAACAGGAGTACTGGAAGCATGAAAATAAATCAAGAACGGCAGGCTGATTAAACTGGAGGATGGGAAGGATTTCCTCAGGAGAAAGGTTAAGATCTGAGGAAATGAATTATGTGAATATTAAAGGAAACACAAGCTCTTGAAGGCCAGAACATATCAGTAATGAGGAGAATATAATAATAAATGATATATATAACAAAATAGTAGTAAATAAAAGAGCATTATAGCCAGGAGCTGTGAGGATAAAATGAGTTAATACATGGAAAGCCCTGGGAGTGGCACCTGTGCCTGGTAAATGCACTGTGTCATCTGTCGCCGCTGTTACCATTCTGATAACAGAGTAAAACTATTCAAAACTTCCGACATCCAAGAGCTGAGGAGAAGCGCTTTGGGACAGAAAGAGATATTATCGGTGCTCACCAGGCTTCTTGAGGCAAGTTTCTATTCAGAAATATTCTGAGGGAGTTCTCCAGCTAAAACAATTAGGGATTTAAGGAAGAAATCTTTCCTAGGAGTCAGGTTTCCCTGTAAAGGCAATGTCGCAGGAAGAGGCAGGTGCTGTAGGTCCCTTTGGAAAGGCCCCAGAAGCCCCACCCCCCACCCCCCAGCCTGAGAGGCTGCTGATCACCAGATGGATCCCACCTGGGGCCCAGAAACACTATTTTGGGGTTTAGCGTTCTCTCTTTTGTTTTGTTTAACTCTAGCCTTTTGCCTTCATTTTCATTACTTAATTAATGCTTCTGCCTGTTGTGCACTAAACTCCATGTGACCTTAAACTGTCTCCGTCTTGTTCATTTCCAAATGGCTAATACTTAGTGCAATGCTTAGCATGTATTTGTTGAACAAATAAATTAATTGATGGGCTTAGAAATGCTAAAGAGTTTTATTAAATTTTCTATCTGTTCTGATTATTTCAAAGCACATGATGAGAAGCATAATTATCCTTTGAGATTTAAAATTGATATGACTTTGTCTAGTCCTACTGATACCAGAATTTCAGGCTCTTGGTCTCGGCGATTCGAAGAAGGAATCAACGGACCACAATAGGGGTGGTAAGTTAGGATTTATTTATAGGAAAGAATTATAAGTAGAGGAAGAACTAAACCTCCAGGCAAGAGGACCCAGGAGGGGAGCAAACTCTCTTGCTCCCTCTCCGAGTTTCAGCCGAGGTTGGCTTCTGGAAGGGAGC
>CAUYRH010108160.1:0-30562 GCA_963574655.1 Perodicticus potto
GCATTATGGTTGGTCACATAAATGTTAATAATTGAATCTCTTCATGTGGAGTGTTTCCCTTGACAAATATGAAGTGACCATCCTTATCTTTCCTTACCTTTGTTGGTTTAAAGCCTATTGTATCTGCAAATAAAATTGCAACCCCTGCTTTTTTCTGATTTCCATTTTCCTGAATTATAGATGTCCATCCTTTCACCCTGAGTCTATTTTTATCCTTTAAGGTAAGATGAGATTCTTCTATGCAGTAGATATTTGGTCTGAGTTTATGTACCCAGTCAGCCAACCTGTGCCTTTTTAAAGGACATTTTATTTATTTATTTATTTATTTTTTTGAGACAGAGCCTCAAGCTGTCACCCTGGAGAGAGTGCCATGGCATCTCAGCTCACAGCAACCTCCAATTCCTGAGCTCAAGCAAGTCTCCTGCCTCCCAAGTAGCTGGGACTACAGGTGCCTGCCACAACGCCCGGCCATTTTTTGGTTGCAGCCACCATTGTTGTTTGGTGGGCCCAGGCTGGATTCGAACCTGCCAACTCCAGGTGTACGTGGCTGGTGCCTTAGCCCGTTGAGCCACAGGCGCCGAGCCTATTCAAACATTCTTAATGTAACATTCTTAAGGTAATTTATAAACATTCTTAATTTTTTGAATTTCTTTGCCGATCACTATTTAAAATAACTACTTTGAGCAGTGCCTGTGGCTCCTGTGGCACCTGTAGCACCAGTCCCATATACTGAGGGTGGTGAGTTCAAAAATGGCCACTGGCAAACTGCAAGAAAAAAATAGCCGGGCGTTGTGGCGGATGCCTGTAGTCCCAACTACTCGAGAGGCTGAGGCAAGACAGTCGCCTAAACCCAAGAGCTGGAGGTTGCTGTGAGCTGTGATGCCACAGCACTCTACTGAGGGCAACAAAGTGAAACTCTGTCTCTAAAACTAAAATAAAATAACTGCTTTGTCTTAGGACAAAATTTATTATGTAAGTTTTTTTTTTCTTACACAGTGCCATTTTATTTTTTGTCTAATTTTTCTTTTTTAAAAAAGTCATTTATCATAAAATAGAATTACAATTTACCATGAAGTTAATTATTTAATTGGTTAAACTGATAATTAGAAGGTTTAAAAGGCAAGAATTTTATTTTGATAATGACTCAGTTTTCCAAACAACTTCAATAATTAAATTATTATTCATGTAATAATAACATTGATACAGGGTTTTCCTACTTAGGGCTAGATAGGGACCCCCCATATTTCAGGCTTAGATGAGCTCAATATTCAAACTTCTATCTCTAGGTACAAACAGGTGAGACCCTGAAGGCCACACCCTTTGAACTCCAGCAACAGCAAGAACAAAGCAGCCAGAAACGTTTTGCAAGGCCCCACCCTGAGTAGGGAGCTCACACCCTAATCCTCTCCCTACAACCAAAATTGTGAAGAATTAATTAATAAGCTTCCCCAAGGGGAAAGGCTGCATTCATTTATTTGTTAAAATACCTATTTAGTTTGTAAAGCTAATTTTCCATTTACCAAGTTCTGGTTAAATTTTATTTTAAAGTCAATATTTAAGCCTAGACAAAGGACTCATGCAGGAGATCTCTGACTCGGGCCTTTTTCTCCCTGCCAAAAGCTCTGGCACTTTCCACTCCCTCTGCATGCCCCTCTGTCTAGAAAAATGTCATTTTATCACTGATCTGTGGCCCATGGGCTCAATTCTCTAATCTCTGAGACCAAGGACTCACTGAAGAAAGAAATTTTGGTAACAAAGTCATAACACAGCCATCTTTTCTGATATGTTTTCAATGTCTCCCTAATTCTCACATGGCCATGTAGCTGCCAAGGAATGGACCTGTGCCCCAAGACAGAAAGCAGAAAACTTGGAAAACTTAACTAGCCAGGAGGCAAAGCCAAAGCTGGGAGATAGGGGCTATGCGGGATAGACTGTGTGCTCTGCAGTTCTTGGCCCAAGTGTGGAGAACACGTCCTTAGGCCTTACCATAGTCATTTTTCTAAATGTCAGAGATCAGGGGCTTAATATCAAGAATGTAAGTTCACTGTAAAATTCAGCAGAATCTAGAAATTTTAGAGAAGCGGAGGTTCTATAATCTTTAAACATTTGAACTTTAATAATAGATTTAAGATTAATTTTATCTGTCAAAGAATAGTAAAGTCACTTGAATAAGAAGAGATTTGAGTTTTTTGTTTTTCAAATAGGTTATTTAATGTAAGCACTTATACCCATCTCCTTTGCCAATTAGTTAGACCTCTTTTGTATATTTCGATTGTAAAATATAGGCAAATGACATGTACAGACACACAAACATAGAGACAGACATACAGACTTTGTTTGCCAGCTTTTAAACATTTTTAAACATGTTTTTATTCAGACTATTAATTTTTTTTTTTTTTTAAAGACAGAGTCTCACTTTGTCACTCTTGGTAGAGTGCTGTAGTGTCACAGCTCACAGCAACCTCCAGCTCCTGAGCTTAGGCACATTCTCTTGCCTCAGCCTCCTGAGTAGCTGGGACTACATGTGTCCACCACAACGCCCGGGTATTTTTTTGTTATTGCAGTTTGGCTGGGGCGGGGTTTGAACCCACCACCCTTGGTATATGGGGCCGGCGCCCTGCTCACTGAGCCATAGGCACTGCCCCAGACTATTAAGTTTTTAATTACCTAATTTATGTATTTTAGCAATTCACCTAGGTTTAATACACAACAAATATAGAAACACTAAATTTCTCAAGAACAAAATTAGAACTAATGAGAATTAAAGTTTTCCACGTGCAACCAAAATAAAGTAGGTGGACTGCAGTGATTTGGGGACAATGGGTGCATGAGAGCAGAACCTCGAAACTCCCAGGAGAAATCTGACAGTGCTGTTAAGAGTGTTGGAATACTGCACTCCCAGCCCTGCTCATCCAGGCGATCACTAGGTTTCCCCAGCAGTACATAGTATTTATTGGAGCAGTCTAGGGATCCCTTTGTGGTTACCTTTTAATCTATTTAAAGTTAATTGAGTTGGAGAATTGAATCTTTTGAGAGTGAATAGTGGAGCAAGTTAATTTATATCTCAAATGGGAAATGGGTATTTTAGTTTGTAATTATTCAGAAGTGGTTATAGGCTTGAAGAACAGTTTAGGCCTCCTAGCCAGGAGCTAAAGATGCCACAGAAGCAAATTCTTTGAACTTTGTCAAAGGAGGGCATGAAGAGAGGTAAGAAAAAACAGGTTTAGGTAGATTAGAAATCTGAATTCCAGCCATAATTACCAGCCCAAAGGGTCTGTGTCTGCATCTGAGTTGGAAAAGGAACATTCCTTTCCATACTCTGGTTCCTCATCTAGTAACTCTTTTTGGAATTCAGAGGAAAGAGGTTTTTCCACAGGTGCAGAAGGGGATAGACCCAGTACAATTTGGAGAGGGGGCTCTAATTGATTAATGTGAATATGACAGCCACTGGTTTTTAACATTGACTGAAGCATTTGAATAAAGAATTCACGCTCCAATGAGCCAGACTGTCCCATAATTTATTACTCCTGATAAAAACTACTCCCCATACACACAAAAATTACTTAACAACTGTGCAGTTTCACTTCTTCGTTCTCCAGGGGGCTTCCCTCACCTGCGCACACACCTACTATTCCGTGCTCTGGTCCCTGTTCGGGCGCCACCTGTCTTGAACTAGAACCACGAAGGGGAGCGAACCAGAGTGGAATAAGTGGGGAATGAGGAAAATACAGCATAAGAGAAGACATGGAAACAAAAGGATGGGACTGGGAGGACTGACTGAGCTGATGGCTACAGCCAGCCCCAAAGCACAAAATCAGCTTTATTTTATAGTATCTATACAGGATTGTCCAGGGGGAAGTAGCATAGACAATATGAGGAAATAGCATAAACAAAAGACATGTTTTTGGTTTTACAGCATGATAAGATTAAATGACTTGAATGAAGACAAAATCTTGTTAATTGTTTCTACTCAACTTCATAAACATATCACAGGAAGTAAGAAGGGCAAGATCACGAGGATCTCAGCATAGCTGACAAGACAAAGGAAGAATTGTGTGACTTAGTGATTTCAACTTAACTTTGTTAGTATATGACAAGTAAGAATGCAAAGATCACAAGGATCTCTGCATAGTTAACTAGCCAAAGAAAGAGCTACGTGACTTTTGTCAGAGGGAGCATGAAGAAAGGAATATAGCTGTTTCGAGAACGGAGAAGCATTTGGGGGTTCATTCTCTGAATGGTCCCCAGGCTGTAAGGGCTCTGAGGTCTCACAGCCTGCTCTCCACATGTTCCACCCACTCTCTCCTAGCTGGTAATGTTTTCACTGAGTAGTCTGCTACCAGATGTACTGAAGATCCTTTATGTGGCAATTTTATTCTTTTTTTTATTCTTTCTTTAAGATCTTTTCTTTGTCTGTGACCTTTGTGAGCTTGATTATTAAATGCCCTGAGGTAATCTTGTCTGGGTTAAATATGCTTGGTGTGTGTGACCTTCTTGGACCTGAATGTTGATGTCTTTCTCTAGGTTTGGAAAGTTCTCTGTTACTCTTTCTTTGAATAAACTTTCTAGCTTCATATCTATTTATCTATCTATCTATCTCTCTCTCTCTCTCTCTCTCTCCCCCTCCCTCCCTCTGCCCCCTCCCTCTTTAAGGCCAATAACTCCTAGATTTGTGCTTTTGAGGTTATTTTCTAAATCTCGTAGGCTTCCCTTTACTTATTCGTACTGCTGTTTTGAGACAGAGTCTCACTTTGTTGCTCTCAGTAGAGTGCTGTGGCATCATAGCTCACAGCAACCTCAAACTCTTGGGCTGAAGGGCTCCTCCTGCCTCAGGTTCCCAAGTAGCTGGTACTACAGGTGCCTGCCACAACATCCAGTTAGTTTTTCTATTTTTAATAGAGACGAGGTCTTGCTCTTGCTCAGGCTGGTATCAAACTCCTGAGCTCAGGCAGTCCACTTGCTTCAGCCTCCCATAGTGCTGGGAATATATCCAAGCCCAGCCCTTTTCTTGTTATTGTTCTTTTCTGATTGTATTTTCAAATGCCCATTCTTAAAGCTCACTAACTCTTTCTTTTGCTTGGTTAATTCTCCTGTTAAGAGACTCTGATGAATTTATCAATTTGTCAGTTCTTTTATTTTGGAGACAGAGTCTCATCACTCTATAGCCCTGGATAGAGTGCTATGCCATCACTGCTCACAGCAACCTCAAACTCTTTGGCTCAGTTGATCCTTTTGTCTCAGCTTCCTAAGTAGCTGGGACTGGAGGCACCTGACACAACACCTGGCTAGTTTTTCTATTTTTAGTACAGATGCTGTCTTGTTCTTGCTCAGGCTGGTTTCAAACTCCTGAGCTCGGACAATCCACTCATCGCAGCCTCGGAGTGCTGGGATTGCAGGCATGAGCTGCCATGCCCAGCACTGTCAATTCAATTCTTAAGTCCTAGAATCTCAGCTTGATTTTTTATTATTTTAATCTCTTTGTTAAATTTCCTTGATAGGCTTCTGAGTTCCTTCTTTGCATTGTGCTGAAGTTGATCACTTATCCAGGACAGCTTGAACTTTTTCTCAAGTTCAGGTGTCTCAGGTTCAGGATTGGTCACTGGACCCTTATGTAAATTCATTTGGTGAGGTCATGTTCCTCAAGAACATCCAGTACAATTTGATTTTAAGAATATTTTTTAAACTTACAATTTTATTGAGGTACACATATAATCTACATGTCATAAAATTCACCTGTATCTGGCATATAATTCAATGATTTTTTATCAGTTTATCAATGTATAGCCAATCATCATAATCCACTTTTAGAAAATTTTCATCACCACGGTATGATCCCCTCTTGCCTATTCACAATTAATCCCTAATTCCAGCCTTGAGCCCTGTGCAGCCACTAATCTTCTATTTCTGTAGACTTTCTTTTTCTGGATATATCATATAATAAAAATACATTTATCTAATGAACCACCTATGGAGTTTAGTACATGATATATGGTATAATTTTTTGTTGTTGTTGTAGACAGAGGCCACTTTATGGCCCTCAGTAGAGTGCCGTGGTGTCACACAGCTCATAGCAACCTCCAACTGCTGGGCTTAGGCAATTCTCTTGCCTCAGCCTCCCGAGTAGCAGGGACTACAGGCACCCACTACAACGCCCAGTTATTTTTCTGTTTTGCAGTTCCACTGAGGCCGGGTTTAAACCTGCCACCTTTGGTATATGAGGCCAGCGCCCTACTTGATGAGCCACAGGCGCCGCCCTGGTATAAAATTTCTCTTGCCTGTAGTCCCAGCTACTTGGAAGACTGAGGCAAGGTAATCATTTAAGCCCAAGAGTTTGAGGTTGTTGTGAGCTATGATGCAGCAGCACTCTACTGAGGGCAACATAATGAGACTGTCTCAAAAAAAAATTTTTTTCCTATAAATAAAATCTTTTCTTATATAAATAAAATCTTAATGTATTCTTTTTCAAATTATAGACTTTTCTGAATTCCAGTTATTAACTATGCCTATATAACCTTTGGTACGGTAATTGAAATCATAATAAGACATTAAAAAGTTATTATTTTGATTATCATGATTGTTCTTATGATTAATAATGATAATGCCTAAATTTTTATCATAGATGCTTTGGTTTTCTAGCACAGGAGAACATAAACATTGAATTTCTTGATGTCTTTCAGACTCTGGGCCTAAATGTGACACCAGGAAGTTATCTCCAAATCAATACAACCAACCTGGACCAAGCACTTCTCAGATGCCAGTTTCTACACAACAGAAAGGCCCTACAGGAAAGAAGAGCTCTAATAAAACTTCAGTCCTAAAAAAACCCAAGAAAGGGCATGCAGGGAAGAAATCGTTCAAATGCAATGACTGTGGGAAAACTTTTAATCATAGCATCTCTCTCAAGCTTCATCAAAACACTCACACTGCAGAGCGGCCTTATGAATGCAGTCATTGCAGAAAAGTTTTCAGGCAAGTTTCCTCCCTCATTCTTCATCAGAGAATGCATGATGGAAAGAAAAGCCATGAATGTGATAAATGTGGAGAAAGCTTCAAACAAAGAACAACCCTTATTCTACACAAGAGAATTCATGATGAGAAGAAAACCTTTGACCGTCCAACCACTTCAAGTCAGTACTTCTCTGTCACTCTAAATGAGAAATTTCGCATTATTGAGACTGTACACAAGTGTAAAAAATGCGGGAAAGCCTTCGGCCGGTTGTCATCCCTCTTACTTCACAAGAAAATTCACAATGAAAACAAGGATAAAAGCAAGCAATGTGGGAAAAGCTTCAAGAAGAAATCAGTCTTTGTTACACATAAAAAAATTCATTCTGGAGAGAAAACCCCTGCAAGTGAGAAGGCTTTAAGTCAGAATCTACCGCAGAAACATCACCATCCACACAATCCTTATAAATGCAAAAAATGTGGGAAATCCTTTAACAGGATTTCACCGCTTATGCTCCATCAGAGAATTCACACTTCAAAGAAACCCTACAAATGTGATAAATGTGAGAAGACCTTCAGGCGATTCTCAACCCTTGTCCTGCATCGAAGAATTCATAAGGGAAAGAAAGTACACAGGTGCAAGAAATGTGACAAGGTCTACAATCGGCATGCATCTTTGATTCAACACCAGAAAACTCATCTGAGGAAAAAGAAAGTGTTTGAGTGTAAGGAATGTGGGAAGAAGTTTTGTGGAATTGCAAACCTTAAAGTGCATCAGAACATTCATTCTGAGGACAAACCTTTCAAGTGCAATAAGTGCAGTAAAGTTTTTGGCCGCCAGTCGTTTCTTATTGAACATCAGAGAATTCATACAGGAGAAAAACCCTATCAGTGTGAGGAATGTGGGAAAGCCTTCAGTCACCGAATATCGCTCACTCGACATAAGAGAATTCACACTGAAGACAGACCCTATGAATGTGATAAGTGTGGGAAGGCCTTCAGCCAGAGTGCACACCTTGCCCAACATGAGAGAATTCACACTGGAGAGAAGCCATATACATGCAAAACATGCGGGAAATCCTTCAGTCAGCGCACGTCCCTTATACTACATGAAAGAAGTCACACTGGAGAGAAACCCTATGAATGTAATGAATGTGGGAAGGCATTCTGCAGTGGCTCCGACCTCATTCGACATCAGAGAAGTCATTCTTCAGAGAAACCCTACGAGTGCAGTAAATGTGGGAAGGCATATAGTCGGAGCTCTTCCCTGCTTCGACACCAGAATACACATTCTGAAGAAAAAGACTAAGGTCATTTTAAATCTAGAAAAGTGAAGGATGAAGCTATCAAAGGAGCAGAGTGAGAAGTATCAGGAAAGTATATTTATCTTTAACATAAATTTTACATATATTTATGGGACCATTTGATGGAGTGTTCCACTGTGACAGCCAAAGAGCAAAAGTCATCAATGATTTTTGACCTCAGGATTTGAAATTGTCCATGTTAAGTGTAGAATATTGGATTAGTCATTGTAAAAAAAAGACCATTTTCACTTCATAAGAATTAACTCATATTTTATTTCCAGTTTAGTTTTAAAGATACTTCAGGCCGGGTGTGGTGGCTCATGCCTGTAGTCCTAGCACCATGGGAGGCCAAAGCGGGAGGATCACTTAAACTCAGGAGTCCAAGACCAGCCTGAGCAAGAGTGAGACCCCCGTCTCTACAAAAAAATAGAAAAATTAGCCGGGCATTGTGGCGGTTGCCTTTAGTCCCAGCTACTTGGGAGGCTGAGGCAAGAGGATCACCTGAGCCCAGGGATTTGAGGTTTCTGTGCTCTATGACACCATGGCACTCTAGCCTGGGCAACAAGGTGAGACTCTGTCTCAAAAAAAAAAAAAATTGCATTTGGCTGGGCGTGGTGGCATACACCTATAATCCTAGCACTCTGGGAGGCCGAGGCAGGGGGATTGCTTAAGCTTAGGAGTTCAATCAAGACCACCCTGAGCAAGAGTGAGACCCTGTCTCTACAAAAAAGTAGAAAACTTGCTTTTCCACCAGGCATTGTGGTGGACACCCGTAGTTTCAGCTACTTGGGAGGCTGAGGCAGGAGGATCACTTAACCCCAGGAATCTGAGGTTGTTGTGAGCTAGGCTGACACCTCAGTACTCTAGCCTGGGCAACAGAATGAGACTTGGTCTCAAAAAACAAAAAAAAAAAAAAGAAAGAAAGAAACAATTGCATTTGGCTGGGCGTAGTGGTTCACGCCTGTAATCCTAGCTAGCACTCTGGGAAGCCAACCAGGAAGATTGCTTGAGCTCAGGAGTTCAAGACCAGATTGAGCAAGAGTAAGACCCCATCTCTACAAAAAAATAGAAAAATTAGCTGGGCATTGTGGTGGACACCTGTAGTCCCAGCTACTTGGGAGGCTGAGGCAGGAGGATCACTTGAGCCCAGGAGTTTGAGGTTGTCATCAGCTGGGCTGATGCCACAGCACTCTCCCCAGGGCAACAGAGTGAGACTCAGTCTCCAAAAAAAAAAAAAAAAAAAATTGCTTTTGGCTGGGAGTGGTGGTTCACACCTGTAATCCTGGCACTCTGGGAGGCTGAGGCAGGAGGATTGCTTAAGCTTAGGAGCTCAAGACCAGTTTGAGCAAGAGCCGAGACCTGTCTCTACAAAAAAATAGAAAAATTAGCCGGGCATTGTGGCAGTTGCCTTTAGTCCCAGCTACTTGGGAGGCTGAGACAGGAGGATCACTTGAACCCAGGGGTTTGAGGTTGCTGTGAGCTATGAAGGCACAGCACTCTAGCCTGGGCAATACAGTGAGACTCTGTCTCCAAAAAAGAAAAAAAAAAGCAAAAAACAAAAAACAAACAACAACAACAAAAAAAAACACCAAACAAAAAAACCTTTATTCGTCACATATAACAAAGTAAAATAGTGAAGTCCGTTTTTATGGATGGGGCTTTGAGTCTCATTTGAGGTCACTTGAAGAAACTTTTGAGTCTGTTTCTCAGAACAGAATAGAAATATCAAATATAAGCAATTTCTTGGGAAAACAGGGTGCCACTTTCAGATGACAGAAACTGTGCATGAGAATAAGAGTGAGTCTTTAGGTAGATGAAGTTATCATGCACAGTGGTATGTAGCAATAGAGTTCACTGTCTCCACATTTATGAGGATATATAATCTTCATGGTGTGAAAATCTAACATGGCTGAGACAGGCTAACAGAAAAAGAACCAGTATATACTGGAGAACAAGGAACTTCAAAGCCGGCAGAAATAGTGAATGTTTTATTTGAAAGTACATTATCTATATTTATATGAATAAACATCAGTATTTTCGTGTAATAATAGTGTTGTGCAATATGTGATTGGTGGAATGTACGTTGTTATGGACTGAATGTTTGTGTCCCTGAAAATTTGTATTGTGAACCCCTAACCGCTAATGTGATCTTATTTAGGTGGCAGGCCTATGGGAGGCAATTAGAGTTCAATGATGTCATGGGGGGGGGGTCCCCTCATGATGGGATTAGTGCCTTTATAAGAAGAGACATTGGAGAGTTTGCTTTCTCTGCACCATGTGAAGACACAGCAAGAGGACAGCTCTCTGCAAATCAGGAAGACAGCCCTCACCAGAACCTGACCATTTTGGACTTTTGTGCTCCAGAGCTGTGAGAAGTATATCCCTATTGTTTACATAACCCAGTCTATGGTATCGTGTTATGGCAGGTAGAACTGACTGATACATGGGGGAAACCCAAGGTTTGTACAGTGAGCTCTTTTCCTGTCAGCTGTTCACCATGTGTGGTAGCTTCTAGTCCCTCTTTCTGACTTGTGCCAAATGTGTAAGAAATAAAATCAGAGTTCTGTTTTGTAATTCATCATAAACAGTTGGGCTCTTCTGTGTTTTCTTTCTTCAAGAATGACTTTTGAGAACACCTTTATCTTGTTAATAGAACTTATTGGAGAAATGGATTAGGACATCCTACCTTTGACTACAACTGAGAAAACAGCAACCAAAATGGTGAGGTGTGAGCATGCAGGCAGTATACTGGAACAATTAACTTCCCATTTAAACTCACCTTTTCAGATCTGTAAACTAAGCATAAAAGAAATCCTCACCACCTGGAGCAAATACGTAAGTACATGGTACAGAGAAGGCTCATGGAGAAGCATGTCTTTTCTCGCTCCCCTTCTCCACACATTCTCTACCTTGTTCATTACTCTACCAACCTGCCATAGAGGTTGGTTCCATATCAGTCGTGACACATCTGAAGGGTGGGGGAGGAACAGAGGGTGCCCAGCTCACAGCCACATATTTCCTCAGTCTAATTGCATATTGCATTTCTTGCCCCTTTGGAGGATTTCAAGAGTGCATGGGAATGGTAATAACACTGTAACATAAAACCTAATAGGGAATTGCTGCTTTATTTCTGACCTAGTCAAAAATCCTCACTTCATCTCATTTGCCGGTTCCATCACAACTCCTCTTCAGCTCTTAGAGACACCTCTGTGAGGGTTGTAAAGGTGAAGTAACTCCAGGCTTTTGTGTGTTCCCAGCTACTAGTAACTGGGAACATGAGTTTTAAAAATATATCCAATCTAAGAAGAAAGTCAAGTGTGTTATTCTTAAAATCCTGAAAACTCACACACAAAAAAAGTGTTTCTTCACTAGATTGTGTAGGAGAGAACATTGTGGCAATATATTTTTTTTAGAGACAGAGTCTCACTTTATTGCCTTTGATAGAGTGTGGCATCACAGCTCACAGCAACCTCTAACTCCTGGGCTTAGGCGATTCTCTTGCCTCAGCCTCCCGAGTAGATGGGACTATAGGTACCTGCCAGAATGCATGGCTAACTTTTTTTTTTTTAATTGTTGGGGATTCATTGAGGGTACAAGAAACCAGGTTACACTGATTGCATTTGTTAAGTAAAGTCCCTCTTACAATCATGTTTTGCCCTCAAAAGGTGTGGCACACACCAAGACCCCACCCTCCTCGCTCCTTCCCTCTGCTTTTTTTTTTTTTAGAGACAGAGTCTCACTCTGGCCCTTGGTAGAGTGCTGTGGCATCACACAGCTCACAGCATCCTCCAGCTTCTGGGCTTAGGCGATCCTCTTGCCTCAGCCTCCTGAGTAGCTGGGACTACAGACGCCCACCACAACGCCAGGCTGTTTTTTTGTTTTGCAGTTCGGCCGGGACCTGGTTTGAACCCGCCACCCTCGGTATATGGGGGTGGCGCCCTACTTGCTGAACCATAGGCACTGCCCCGCTCAGCTAATTTTTGTTGCAGTTTGGCTGGGCCAGTTCCAACCCGCTGCCCTCAGCATATGGGGCCTGAGCCCTAACCACTGAGCCACAGGTGCCGCCCAGCAATATTTTTCTTTATTTTTTTTTTTTAGCAAATGTTTAGTTTCAATTATTTTTATTTCTTTTTTTTGTTTTGTTTTGGTTTTTTTTGCAGTTTTTGGCCGGGGCTGGGTTTGAACCCGCTACCTCCAGCATATGGGGCCAGCGCCCTACTCACTGAGCCACAGGTGCTGCCCCCAGCAATATTTTTCTATTAAGAGATACCTATGGGGCCAGATGCAGTGTTTCATGCCTGTAATCTTAGCACTCTGGGAGGCCGACATAGGTGGATTCCTTCAGCTTAGGAATTCCAGACAAGCCCAAGCAAGAGTACAAGAGTGAGACCCATCTCTAAAACAAAACAAAAAAACCCCAGCAGACTTTGTGGCAGGCACCTGTAGTCCCAGCTACTGGGGAGGTTGCTGTGAGGTATGACGCCACAGCACTCTGAAGAGCATGACAAAGTAAGACTCTTGTCTCCAAAAAAAAAAAAAAAAAAAATGAGATGGCTATGCATTTCCAGCTCTGCTTTAGCAAACATTTCACCCTCACATTTAAAAAAATTTTTTTTAATTTTACAGACAAGTTCTCACCAGGCTGGTCATGAACTCTTAGGCTCCCAAAGTGCTAAGATTATAGGCATAAGCCACTGTGCCTGGCCTCATATGCAAATTTTTTTAGGGACCAGCCCCTCACCAGGATCATGGGGTACCTGCTAAAGTCAAATGGACAGAATGGGGAAAATAAAGACACAAAACAGAAAGTTTATTTATTTATTATTTATTTATGTATTTTTTAGAGACAGAGTTTCACTTTGTTGCCCTCAGTAAAGTGCAGTGACATCACAGCTCACAGCAACCTCAAACTCTAGGGCTTAAGTGATTCTCTTGCCTCAGCCTCCTTAGTAGCTGGGACCACAGGCACCCACCACAACACCCGGCTATTTTTTGTTGCAATTTGGCCAGGGCCGGGTTTGAACCTGCTACCCTCGGTATATGGGGCTGGCCTCCCTGAGCTATAGGCGCCGCCCAAGATAGAAAGTTTAAAGGTGGGTCTAGGGGTCTCCCATTAACCATGGTGAGACAATGGAGGCCCCATGGGCTTTGACCACTCAGCTTTTACTGAGTTCTCACTATGCTCATTTTAGGTGGAGAACTAAGCAAAGATCATCCTGTGGGCTATTTGTGTCGTACATTAGCAATTGTATGAGTACATAAATATATAATCTTTTCCTTTTTTTTTTTTTTTTTGCAGTTTTTGACCAGGGCTGGGTTTGAACCCACCACCTCCGGCATATGGGGTCGGCACCCTACTCCTTTGAGCCACAAGCGCCACCCTCTTTTCTTCCTTAATTGATGTTAACTATACTTTGCCTCTGCATTCTTGAGAAACAAGGAACATAACCTTAAGGCAAACAGGATTTGCCCACACCTGCTTGGCTGGCCTCACTCTTTAGGGGTCCAAAGGGGCTGGTAGACCCTTTGTTCACTTGTGGGGCAAACAGGCTGATGCCGATGCCCACATTGGAAGCTGGGAGAGAAAGAAGTCCTTCTTCTCATCTCTGGCCCAGAGGTGCTCCCTCTGTTTGTGTGGGGTTTGGTCATTCACACTATTCCCAGTAACTTTTGACACCCATCTCTCTCCCAGGATCTCTGCATTCCAGCCCCCTTCAGGGCTGGAGCAGTATCCCTTTAAAGGGAAACCTGCAGCCCCAGGCTTGATCTGTTACCTTTTAGGACTTGCACTGTTGCACCTGCACACGGCCATTTGCATTCCAATGCACCCGGGCCATTTAACCTTTAAGCAGGCAAGGTTGCACTTGCTATTTCCTTCCTCAAACCTGTTTTCTGCAAGAATTACACCGACTTGTTATTAGTCAGCAAAGTTACTTTTAAAAACCAATTGAAATACTAAAGCTAAGCTGCTGTTTCTTTGCTCAGTTAAACTCCTAAGCTCTATTTTGCTCTTGGACATTTTTCTCTTGGGGGGATCAGGGTCCCCAATCTAATTTCCCCACACATTTCTTGTGTATGTAGCTACCATAGCCCAATCACTGATAAACCTCAGGGATATATAAACTTATACTTTTCTTGCTCACCAGCACGTACAGTTTATCAGAGAATACAGGAATAAAATATTGAAATATATTATATATAAGGTACACAGGTAGTAAAAAGAAGAAGTTGATAAAGTCCATGGTGATGGAGGATTGGGGACAGGAGGTGCTTTTTTGGAGATGGTGATATTATTGAGGCAAGAGAGTAAAAGCTGAGCTAAAGATCTGTCCTGGTCACTCTGTATAGGCATTAGCCAAATAGTCTGTAACACTCCTACCTGTACTGCAGCAGATGTCTTTGTTATCTGTATGCCCTTCCTTTGGTATGTGCTGAGCCTAGATAGTAACCATGTAACTTCCTTAACCTTCCCTCGCCTTTGAAGACAGGTAGTCTGCCTGGTACCAAGGGTGCAGGCCAACCTGACCTTCCCTTGAGTCCCAACACTTTCACGTCTGTCATGTCTCTCACATCCTTCACAACTCTCACATGCACCCTAGCCTTAAAAATGTATAAAAGAAAGGCAAGAGTGGTGCCTGTGGCTCAAAGGAGTAGGGTGCTGGCCTCATATGCTGGAGGTGGTGGGTTCAAACCCAATCCTGGCCAAAAACCGCAAAAGAAAAAAAAAACTTAATAACTATGGGCGGTGCCTGTGGCTCATCGAGTAGGGTGCTGGCCCCATATACTGAAGGTGGCATGTTTAAACCCAGCCTCGGCTGAACTTCAAAACAGTAAAATAGCTAGGCATTGTGGCAGGCGCCTGTAGTCCCAGCTACTGGAGGTTGTTGTGAGCTGTATGACGCGACGGCACTCTACCAAGGGCGATAAAGTAAGGCTCTGTCTCTACAAAAAAAAAAGAAGAAGAAAGGCAAGAGATTAAGTCAGTGGGCTCAGTTTTTAGGACACTAGTTCACCGAGTCTCCTGTTCGAAAATAAATTTGCAGCTTCCTCTATCAACTGGTGCCGGGAGTCTTCTGTCTGCGTCGGTTTTCCTGCTACATTTCTTGGTTCCCTGACCCGGAAGTGAGGTTTGGTGGCGAACCGTGCAGCTAGACTCTTTGGGTTGGGTTCTGCCCACCCTGTGGATCACCCCCATGGGAACTCCGGTTGATTTGGCTACACAGTCCTCAGAGTGCTCCTGGGACTGATTCTCTAAGAAGAACGTCTCATTGAGACTGAGCTGGTGAGGTCCCTGCGGCTGGTCACTGGGAAGGCTAAGCACTGGGGAGGAACCTGTAACAGGTGGCACCAGGATGTCCAGAGTAAGGTAGGATCCATTGGGGCCCACTATAGCTTTAGTGGAAGAGGGAGTCCGATCAACCCCTTGGGCATTAGGTCACTGGCAGGTGGGAGGTGTGTGGGAGAGTGTGGTATGAGTGTGTGTCTTGGGAGGGAAACCTTGGGTGGAGATGGGGAACAAGCAAGGGAAGCCCACCCCACTGGCTACTATGTTGAAGAACTTAAGAAGGGATTTGTAGGTGACTATGGGGTTACTATGGCACCAGGGAAGCTAAAAAGTCTTTGTGAGCGGGAATGGCACTCTTTTAGGGTTGGATGGCCATTGGAGGGAAGTTTAGAGACGTCCCTAGTGTCTAAGATATGGCACAGAGTCACTGGAAAGGGAGGTCACCCTGATCAGTTTCTGTACATAGATATCTGGCTATAGCTAGTAGTGAACCCACCGCCTTGGTTGAAAGAGCAGGTTGCGACAGTGCTGGTAACACAGGGATAGGAAAGGAAAATGCTTTCCACCCAACCTAGAGTAGTGGTGCCGAAGATACTGGCAGACCCTGTGCAGGAAGACCCCCCCTATATGAAGCTCCACGACCCCCATACAGAGAAACTGCAGGTGCTACAGCACCTGAGGAACCAATTCTTCCTCAAAAACAGACTGAGTCACACCCAGCCCAGCCATGCACCCCTCAAGCAAAGAAAGGAAAAGTCCCAGAAGGTCTGCCCCCCTTAGCAACTCGACTAAGGCCTAAACCGGGAGTCCAGATACCCCTCAGAGAGACTAGACACACCGGCGTGGATAAGGATGGGCACATGGTTGAAACGGAGAATAATGGTGTATCAGCCATTCACAACCACAGACTTACTGAACTGGCAGCATCACACTCCTTCTTACAAGGAGAAGCCTCAGGCTTTGGTTGATTTGTTGCAGACTATTTTTTAGACTTATAATCCTCCATGGGCAGATTGCCAACAGCTGCTCATGACCCTCTTTAACACGGACCAGAGACTCCATGTGATTCAGGCTGCCTCTAAGTGGTTAGGGGAGAATGCTTCAGATGGGTTCCAAAACCCTCAGGAGTATATTCGAATCCAGTTCCCTGAAGAGGACCCCCAGTAGGACCCAAATGTGGCAGAGGACATGGCACGCCTAACCTGGTACCAAGAGGCATTGTTGCAGGGGCTGAGAAAAGGGACACAGAAAACTACCAACTTAGCCTGAGTAAATGAGGTCCTCCAAGAAAAGATTAAGAGCCCAGGCCAGTTCTATGAGAGGTTGTGTGAAGCATTTCGAATGTACCCTCCTTTCGACCCTGAGAGCCCTGAGAACCAGAGGATGGTTAATATGACCCTAGTTAGTCAAAGCGCCAAAGATATACGGTGAAAACTGCAGAAGCAGGAGGGGTTTGCAGGTATGAACACTTCACGTCTTCTTGAAATAGCCCAGAAGGACTTTGTGAACCGAGAAGCAGTGAGCTGTAGAGAGGAAGATAGGTGCATGAAATGGAGGGCCGATCTCATAGCTGCAGCTCTGAAGGGCACGAGGGGAAGACCCCCCCCTTCAAACAGGACAGGGTCAAGGAGTGTGAGGAAGTAGAGGACCTTGGGTAAAAGTGCCCCCCTTGCATTTTTTTTTTTTTGAAACAGAGCCTCAAGCTGTCACCCTGGATAGAGTGCTGTGGCATCACAGCTTACAGCAACCTCCAATTCCTGGGCTCAAGAGAGTCTCCTGCCTCAGCCTCCCAAGTAGCTGGGACTACAGGCGCCCACACAACGCCCGGCCATTTTTTTGGTTGCAGCTGTCATTGTTGATTGGCGAGCCCAGGCTGGATTCGAACCCACCAGCTCAGGTGTATGTGGCTGGTGCCTTAGCCCGTTGAGCCACAGGCGCCGAGCCAGTGCCCCCCTTGCAAAGGGATCAGTGTGCAATTTGCTGAGAGACAGGGCATTGGAAGAATGAGTGTCCCCAGAGGCAAGGAAATGTGGAAAATCCTGGGAGAGAGGCCACAGACCCGGAAAGGCAGGGAAACCTCTATAACTTAGTAGGAGAGGCCCTGCTGGACTGAAGGGGACTGGACACAGCTGCCCCCAGAGAGTCCATGGTCCGAGTAAGGATTGGGGGCAATGACATTGACTTTCTAATTGAGACTGAGGCAAAGAGGGCTGCCTCCCAGTCGTACCAGGTGTCGGGAGTGGCTCCCCTCATCCCATGGGTTCCAGAGCTCACCCCTATCTACTCCCGGGAGGAGAAGGAATGGTTGGCAGTGGAGGGGAGCCAGGAAGCAGAGGGAGGATGGATAAAGATGCCAGACAGACGAGTAGCAGTCCCCCAGCTTCTAGGGGCTACTGTGATAATGGCGATGCACAAGAGCACCCATCTGGGACAGGAGTCTTTGGTGAAGTTGCTGGCCCAGTACTTCTACCTCTCTCACCTGGCAGCCCTGGCCGAAGCCATCAGTCAACGATGTGTCACCTGTAGCCAGCGACCCGATGGTACCCCCAGGAATCCAGTCATATGGAGCAATGCCCTTCGAGGACTTCCAGGTAGACTTTACTGAAATGCCCAGATGTAAAGGGAACAAGTACTTGCTGGTGATGGTTTGCACCTATTCCAGATAGGTAGAAGCATATCCTACCTGCACCGAGAAGGTGCAAGAAGTCACCTGGGCTCTCTTGAGAGACATTATACCACGTTTTGGGCTTCCGCTATGGATTGGGCCAGATAATGGGCCAGCATTCATCTCCAAATTGGTCCAGAAGACAGCTAAAATCCTTGGCATCACTTGGAAACTCCAAGCAGCCTACCGCCCACAGAGCTCAGGAAAGGTGGAAAGCATGATTAGAACTATCAAAACAAGTTTAGGGAAAGTGTACCAGGAGACAAACGTGCAGTGGGAGCTACAGTGTGGGTCAAAGATTGGAACGTGTCTCCCCTGAGGGCAAGGTGGAAAGGCCCTTACAACGTTATCCTGACCACACCTACTGCTGTGAGAGTAGCAGAAATTCCTGCCTGAATCCATTACAGCAGAGTGAAGCCTGCTGTGGAACTGGAGGCCCCACCTAAGAGGAACCGTACCCAGCAGGACATGACAACAGCAGCCGACCCTGAGTTCCCAAGGTGTGGGCTCCACACCTCAACAACTCCCGGGCCTTGGAAGGCCACTTCAGACCCTTACAACCCCCTCAAGCTGGTGTTGCAGAGAGTGGCAAGCCCTGCTCCAGTCACACCCCGGGTGCTGACTGGTCCACGCATGGCCGAAGCATGAGGATCTACATCATCGTGGGACTGTTCTTTACTGAACTCTTGAGAGCTAAGTGGACTTTAGTTTGTGCAAATACTCAGGATGCTAATATAGAAAATTGTAATTAATGTATCTGTAAGGTAACCAAAGTTGGCCAGAAAGTGACAACTGTTCTATTGTTCTAGAGTTACTATGAATGTACAGGGACTCAGCGAGGGACTTGCTTATATAATACTACTCAATATAAGGTGTGTGACTCTGGGGATGGGAAACTCCATGTTTGTTACAATCCCTTAGAACCACCCAATTACTATAAATTTACTATCAGAACAGAATTAGTAGGTTGGAGAGCTGAGAGGGAACTTCTAGTAGCAAGAACTCAAGGCTATGGAAATCCAACCTAGGTGTCTCTAAAATTTGACGCACGCCAAGGGTTAAAACTTGCACATAGCAAGCACAGAATGTCATGCAGATTGCTAGACTGGGAAGGTCTTATAGAAAAAACCAGAAGTATCTGTGCTCTGTAGACTACCCATGTACTGAGTGTGCATACTGGTCATGCGTAATAGAAGGCACCTGGAGTACGGAAGATGCTAGCCAAAAAGACTTCATACTAGAAAAGGGGGAACACCAGCTGATCGCACTACTGAAGCTTGCAACCCCTTGATTCTAACTATAAGAAATCCCTCCAACCCTAAGTGGGCAAAAGGACAAGTCATGTCTTTGAGAATAGATGGCACTGGCCTGGACCCAATATGTCAGTTAAGGGCCAGCAGGAAGGTTGCCTCCCGTCAGGCCAGTCAGGTGGCCATTTACCATACCTTCTATAATGAATTAGAGCAGCCTGTGCCACCACTCCCAAAGAGCACAAAGAATTTATTCTTCTAGTTTTCTGAGAATGTGGCACAATCCTTAAATGTAACTTCTTGCTTTATATGTAGAGGAACTATGACAGGAGACTGGTGGCCATGGGAAGCTAAAGAACTTACTCCCTCTGAGCCTAACCCAGACATTGTCCCCTATTGGAGAAACCTGAAGGACAATGTGTGGATCCTGAAGGCCCCGATTATTGGACAATAGTACCTAGCAAGAGTGAAGGGAAAAATCTCACTGTGCCTGTAGGACGGCTACATTGCCTAGGTCAGAGACTGTACAATGCTACCACTGGAATAACTGTCTGGTGGGGACTGAATCGGACAGAGCTAAATCCCCTAGACCGGTTCCCTGAACTCAGAGATGCCTGGTGGCATCCAGGATTCTCACAAAACTAGAGTGCTCCTCGGGGAATGTATTGGATTTGTGGGGATAAGGCATATGCCTGGCTACCTGATCAATGGACTGGCAGTTGTAACAGAGGCTGTATAAAACCCTCTTTCTTTCTATTGCCCATCAAGGCAGGAGAACTATTTGGACTTCCAGTAGCTACTCCTGAGGAAAAAGTCCGGCGGCATCGTCGAGACTTACAAATAGGAGAGTGGAAAGAGGATGAGTGGCCCCGAGAAAAAATAATACAATATTATGGGCCAGCTACATGGGCAGAGGATGGGTCCTGGGGTTACCAGATGCCTATCTATATCAAACAATTGAAGGCAGTCTTAGAAATAATCACTAATAAAAAAAAAGAAAAGAAAAGAAATAATCACTAATGAGACTAGCAAAGTTGTGACCCTTCTTACCCACCAGCAAACCCAAATAAAACATGCTGTGTACCAGAACAGATTAGCTTTAGTTTATCTACTTGCTGCAGAAGGAGGAGTACGTAGAAAGTTCAATCTAACCAACTGTTGTGTGCAAATACATGATCAAGGTCAAGTAGTGGAAAATATAATGACATTTCCAAATTGGCTCATGTGCCAGTACAGGTGTGGCATGCATTTGATCCAAAATCCATCTTTGAAGGGTGGTTCTCTGCTTTTGGAGGTTTTAAGACCCTTATAATAGACGTCCTACTGTTATTGAGTATTTGCCTTCTCCTCCCATGCTTATTGCTAGTATTACTCCAGATGATGAGAAACCTAGTGAGTTCGGCTGTGTGTCAAAGAGCCCCAGGTGAAGTGTATTACATGCGTCACCAACGAACTGTGACACAGGTTGGTGAAGACGGTGATGAGACTTTATAACAAGCTGTTCTGAGTCTCAAAGGGGGAATGAGGCAAGAGAGTAAAAGCAGAGCTAAAGATCTGTCCTGGTCACTCTGTATAGGCATTAGCCAAACAGTCTGTAACACTCCTACCTCTACTGCAGCATATGTCTTTATTATCTGTATGCCCTTCCATTGGTATGTGCTGGGCCTAGATAATAACCATGTAACTTCCTTAACCTTCCCTCACCTTTGAAGACAGGTAGCCTGCCCGGTACCAAGGGCTTGGGCCAACCTGACCTTCCCTTGAGTCCCAAGACTTTCACATCTGTTACATCTCTCACATCCTTCATGACTCTCATGTGCACTCTAGCCCTAAAAATGTATAAAAGAAAGGCAAGAGATTAAGTCGGTGGGCTTGGTTTTTAGGACACTAGTCCACCGAGTCTCCCGGCCGGAAATAAACTTGCAGCTTCCTCTATCAACTGGTGCCTGGAATCTTCTGTGTGCGTCGGTTTTCCTGCTACATTATTAAGGGAAGAACAAGAATTTACTAGGCATACGAAGTTGGAAGGCTACTGAAGGCAAAGAGAAATGTACAGATGCATAAAATAATGGCAGAAGTAGTAGAATATTTAGGGACTGAAAATTTCCACCATTTTTATTTAGTATGGTAATTAACATATAGTTAACTGGTTAAGTACTCAATAAATATTTGAGGGAATTAAAATATTTTAATATAGCTATCTCTGAGGCATAATCCAGGGGTAACACTTAAACCTGAAGGTGAGCTAGACATTGAGATTAACCCTTATGAAACCAGCCCTGGCTGAGTGCCCCAACTCAGTGGTTAGGGTGTCAGCCACATGCTCCAGGGCTGGTTAGTTGGAACCCGATCCAAGCCTGTTAAAAAAAAAAAAAAAGATAGCTGAGCATCGTGGTGGCACCTGTAGTCCCAGCTACTTGGGAGGCTGAGGCAAGAGAATCATTTGAGCCCAAGAGTTTGAGGTTGTGTTGTTGTGAGCTATGATGCCAAGGCTTGACCGAGGGCAAAAAAGTAAGACTCTGTCTAAAAAAAAAAAAAAAAAAAAAAAAAACCCAGCCCTCACCCTAAAAATAAGGAATCATTAATAGTATTCTAAACATATGGTGAATTTAGGTTATCTATAGCAACCAGAAACTTTAAATCTAGCCCATTTCTTCACCATATTAGTGCAAGCCTCCCCACACAGTAAAGCCTCAATAGAAGGACAGTTATGCTCTTTGCAGGAATTAAATCAACTTATTTCCATTTCTACTACCCTACAGAAGCTACCTGGGTTTTGGGAGAAAAAAAAATTATAAGACACACAAAAATGGAAGACAAATTAACACCTCCCTACTCTACCCACACCAAGAAACAGCAAAATTAGACTCAGAAATGATGTAGCTCTCAGATTTTTTTGACATCAAATTTAAAAAATGAGTAATATGTTAAAGATTCTAATGGAAAAGGTACACAATAGACAAAATTAGGTGGATAATTTTGTAGGAGGTAGATAGATTGACTTCTCAGCAGGATGCCCTGCCTCAGTCCAGGGGTATCCAGGAAAATGGCCACAAACAATTCCTGGAGGTTCTTCAAATCCATGAAGATGAAAAGAACCTGGAGATCACCCTGACAGGCTGTACTAGGCCTATGCAGTTAGAGAGTCAACAGATGGGAGGGATTAAACTCTTTCAATATGTAGTTAAGAGTAGGAAATCTGGTTTACTTCCCCTGCATGACTAGAACTAGCTTCTCCATTTCCCTTTATTTAAATAGACCACAGGCTGTTTACCAACTCCCTGCTATTTACCCAGTCTCTCTTTCTATCCAGTTTTCCTGGGAACTTGGGATTCTTTCTACCCTATCTTTTGGCACTTTTGTTGGAAATCGGTGAAAGCCTTCTGAAGACGCCAGACAGGGGCTGCATTTTTTTTTTTTTTTTTTTAGGGGCTGCATTTAATCGGTCTTAATACAAATCTTGATGTAAGTTAATGCAAGCCTTCTCCAGACACTTTCAGACTGTTTTATGGATTTTGTTTGTTTGTTGTCACCCTTGGTAGAGTGCCGTGGCATCACAGCTCACAGCAACCTCAAACTCTTGGGCTTAAGCAATTCTCTTGGCTCAGCCTCATGAGTAGCTGGGACTAGAGGCGCCTGCCACAACTCCTGGCTATATTTTTTCTTTTAGCTCAGGCTGGTCTCGAACCCATGAGCTCTGGCAATCCACCCACCTCCTCCTCCTGGAGTGTTAGGATTACAGGCATGAGCCACTACTCCCAGCCTCTCAGACTGTTTTAAACTCCTGTATTTCGTTGTTTTCCCAGCGGGCATTCAAACCAGGTCAGGATTGGCCACAAAACCCACCCACAATTGCCCCCCAGATACGGGACTCAGAAGCTGGCCTGCTCAGAAGACAACTTTGTGGCTTGGGGAGAATTTGAAACAAGTCAATCTCTTTCATCTCTTGGTAAGAGGGGAAAAAAACACTGTATGCAGAGTATGGTAACCTGACAGTGGGATAATGTTTCCTCTCTATCTTTTGCCTATGAAATCTTTTTATTTCATTTTCACTTTCTCCATTTCTGCTGACTGAACCCCACTTTTTTCCTTTCTATTGCCTCATTTTGTAGCATCTGTTGTTAAAGTTTGCACCAAGCACATGTTCATAAGAGGAAGGGCTTTATTTCAGCTGGCGGAGCAAATAGCATAGACGAATTCAAAATGGCTGAGCTCCCGACTGGCTTGGCCTTCTCTTTTTATCTCCGGTCAAAAAAGTTTCAACCCACAGGTACCTTTCTCATTGGTCAGTTTGAATCAAGGGGGAGCTGTTCCAGCCCCCACAGAACCACAGGATTTCACAGAAGCGGAAATTTCCAGGTCCCAGGAAGTTAAGTCTACAAATTCCTAACAGCTGATGAAGAGGACCATACAGGTGTATCCTTGGGGTTTCCTTGAGAAGACCTCTGTTCTCCTATACCTCACCCTTCCAGGGTATCCTCTCTCACTCCAACATCTCTTAAAAGGAGCTTTTCAGAAGGAAGGCAAACAGAATGTCAGCCAGTTGCTTTCCGTTTTTCACCCTTTCCCTGCTTTTGCCACTAGTCTCATTTTTTAAAAAAGAGGGGGGGAGAAATTTCCCCTTGCCCACTCCAAATTGTCAACTTCTTTTTTTCTTTTTTGAGACACAGTCTCACTTTATCACCCTCAGTAGAGTGCTGTAGCATCACAGCTCATAGCGACCTTCAACTCCTGAGCTTAGGCAATTCTCTAGCCTCAGCTTCCTGAGTAGCTGGGACTACAGGCATCCGCCACAACACCCGGCTTTTTTTTTTTATTGCAGTTTGGCCAGGGCCAGGTTCAAACCTGCCACCCTCAGTATATGGATGGGACCAGCACCCTACCCACTGAGCCACAGGCGCCACCCACATATTGTCAACTTTTGATACACTTTACATACCCTTGAGGCACCTTTCTCTTACTTTCTTTTATGTATTCTATATCTTGGTTTAAATATTTTTCTGTTTGTTTTGGCCAAGGACTGACAGTGGTACCCCCCACCCCCCACAGCATTCTTTACTATTTGGGACCTCTTCTGTTTTATTCAGGCGCTCCATTTACAGGTACTTTTTTTGTTTGTTTTTTGAGACAGAGTCTCACTATGTCACCTTTCGTAGAGTGACCTGGGGTCACAGGAACCTCTAACTCTTGGGCTTAAGCAATTCTCTTGCCTCAGCCTCCCAAGTAGCTGGGACTACAGGCGCCCGTCACAATGCCCAGGTATTTTGTTATTTCTGTTGTAGTTGTCATTGTTGTTTAGCAGGCCTGGGCTGGGTTTGAAGCTGCCATCCCCAGTGTATGTGGCCAGCGCCCTAACCACTGAGCTGTGGGAGCCGAGTCATTTACAGGGATTTTGTCAGGACTTCCCTCTAGCCGAGAGTGGCTTTTATATTTTTTGCCTGTTTTTTATATTTTACCCTCAGTTGCCACTGCATTAGTTTAGTTATGGGTCAGTCTCTTAGTAAAAAACAAAATGCACACAAGTTACAACTCCAAAAATTCCTCCATGCCTCCTCTGTAAAGTCCCTAACCAGGACTTTATGAACCTCCTTACTATCATTTGCCACCAGTGTTGGTGTTACCAGGAGAAAGGTAGTTTGAAATTACGTGACTGGAGAAAATTGGCATCTGTTGGCTTGGCACCATAGCACAGTGGTTATAGCACCAGCTACATGCACCAGGGCTGGCGGGTTCGAGCCCAGCCCCGGCCAGCTAAACAACGACAACTGCAACAAAAAAATAGCCAGGCGTTTTGGCAGGCACCTCTAGTCCCAGCTACTTGGCAGGCTGAGGCAAGAGAATCGCTTAAACCCATGAGTTTGAGGTTGCTGTGAGCTGCGACAGCACAAAACTCTATCGAGGACAACATGGTGAGACTCTGTCTCAAAAAAAAATTGGCACCTGTTCCACCAATTTTTAGACCCTGTTAGTGTCCAACATTTAACCACCTAGAATATGTGCTGAATAGCTTTTCGGCCCATTGGCATCTTTCCCAAATCCCTCTAAATATTCCACTAATAACCCTTTTGGTACCCCCTTATAAAAGAAAAAGAGGAGGAGTCCTCCCCCCTCCCCCCCCCGGGTGAAAAAACTAACAACAGCCACCTAACTCACAGCCAGAGGCTCTGGCTCCCTCCCCGCCAAAGCATCAAGAATTATTCCGGGAAACTGTGCTCACTCAAGCTTTGCAGAAAGACTCGAGCCTGAAGATATTTATTTTACAGGCTTTTAC
This sequence comes from Perodicticus potto, assembly GCA_963574655.1. Classification (NCBI taxonomy): domain Eukaryota; kingdom Metazoa; phylum Chordata; class Mammalia; order Primates; family Lorisidae; genus Perodicticus; species Perodicticus potto. Next base: position 25,721 of record CAUYRH010108160.1, read on the forward strand.
TGTTCAAATTTCTGAAGGCAGAAGGGACCCAAAGTATATTGCCCTCCCCTTTAAACTTATGAAAGATCTTAGAGGGGCAGTTAGAGAAAATGGCATACAAAATAGCTATACCAGGGGTCTCATAGATAATATTGCTAACAGTAATATCATGACCCCTTCTTACTGGAGACTTCTAGTTGAAACTGTTACTGCCTCTGCTCAATATAGCATTTGGTTACATGAATTTGCAGAAAATCCCTGTATTGTTGACAAAAACTACTGGAGCTAGAGATAATGATATTACACTTGATATGTTTGCTGGAAAAGGAGAATTTTCTGGGACAAAACAACAAATAAATGTGGGTCAAAAAGTCTTCCAGCTTTGCTCCTCTGTGGCTCTAAAAGCCTACTATAAAATGACTGACACCGATTCCCCTGCAGGCATGTTTGCCAATATCTTGCAAGGACCTAAAGAGCCCTATTTAGATTTTATCAATCCCCTTCAACAAGCTATCAATTGCTAAATTGACCACCCAGACACTGGAGAAGTCCTTTTAAAACAATTGGTATATACCAATGCCAACCTTGATTGCCAACAAGTTATTTTGCCCATTTTTATGTGAAGCCTAATGCTCTAGTAGCTGATTTTTTTTTTTTTTTTTGTAGAGACAGAGTTTCACTTTATTGCCCTCAGTAGAGTGCCATGGCATCACATAGCTCACAGCAACCTCCAACTCCTGGGCTTAGGCAATGCTCTTGCCTCAGCCTCCCGAGTAGCTGGGACTACAGGCACCCACCACAACGCCAGGTTATTTTTCTGTGTTTTTGCAGTTTGGACGAGGCTGGGTTTGAACCCACCACCTTCGGTATATGGGGCCAGCGCCCTACTCGATGAGCCATAGGCACCGCCCTCCAGTAGCTGATTTTATCAAAGCTTGCCAAGTTACTTTTGACTGCTTTACATGTGAGGATACCACACAGGCCCACCCTAGAGCCCTAACTGCAGCTTTAAATACTAACTAAACAATGCTTTAAATGTGGCCAAGATGGACATTTCCAGAAATCTTGTCCCCTTCAATCTAATAAGAAGCCTCAAAAATCCAATCCTCCCAAAAAGATCTGTTCCAGAAGTAACAAAGGCTTTCATTGGGCCAATAAATGACACTCTAAATTTGATGATAAAGGCAACCCCATCAGGAAACAGGAGAGGCACTGGCTCCAGCATCCTAAAAGCCCAATAGGGTCAAATCCCTCCCACCAGCTATTCACCCCTCAGTTCCCACACAGGCCTTCAGAGTCTCCACCCTTGCCACCGCCTGCCCCCCGCCAATGTGTCCAACACCACCCACAACACCTCCCACCAATCTTTAACTTCCTTATAACCTTTTGAATCTGTTTTTTGGCCACCTGGATTAATTCCAAACAACCTTTACTTTCCCTTGTTGCAGGAAGACAAGGCCCAATGGAGAGAAAGAGCACCCAAATACCATGTTTATAGAGGAAGGGCTTTATTCACTGGCTGGGAGCTTATGGCACAGAAAGATTCCAAATAGCCACACTCCCCAACTGGCTTGATCTTTCCCTTTTTCTCGACAGTCAAAAAGTTCCAACCCATTGGTACCTTACTCATTGGCCAGTTTGAATCAAGCAGGACATGCTATTCTAGCCCTTACAGAGCTACAGGATTTCACAGAACTTGGAAATTTCCAAGTTCCAGGAAGTTAAGTTTACAAATTCCTAAGAGCTGAGTCACCATGGAGAGGATCCTGCAAGTGTATCCTTGTGGTCTCCTTGAGAAGACTGGTTCTCCTAGACTTCACCCTTCTCAGGTATCCTTTCTCAGCACCTGTGGCTCAAGGAGTAGGGTGCCAGCCCCGCATACTGGAGGCAGTGGGTTCAAACCAATTCCTGGGCAAAAACTGCAAAAAAAAAAAAAAAAAATACGTTTACTTCCCAGAAGGCAGTGAAACTCTATTCAGCCAGCTGTGATGACTCCAGACGAGGATTCCTTCCACCTTCACTGCTGTGCATGTGGTCAGGATGATGATGTAAAGTCCTTTCTACCTTGGGTTCAGGGGAACCAGGTTCTGATCCTTGACCTAGACTTGGTCCCCTTGATCCTTCAGAGAGAAAGGATGTACAGAAGCAAAAGACTAAACAGAACAAAGTTAATTACCCAAGTGGAGATTTTCCTTGCTACTCTTTCTAGGGTTTTTGTCTGTTTGATTTAGTCTCTCCCAGTTCTTTTAGGAGTCCCTGCTAAATTGCAGAGGATTGACGGAGGCCTCTTTGAACAACACCAATGGCAAGGCTGTATCCAATTAAGTTTTGCTTCTTGGAAGAGTTTACCTATTCCTGTTCTTTTTTTTTTTTTGTAGACACAGAGTCTTATTTTATCGCCCTCGGTAGAGTGCTGTGGTGTCACAGCTCACAGCAACCTCCAGCTCCTGGGTTTAGGTGATTCTCTTGCCTCAGCCTCCTGACTAACTGGGACTACAGGTGCCCACCACAACGCTCAGCTATTTTTTGTTGCACTTTGACCTGGGTCAGGTTTGAACCCACCACCCTCAGTATGTGGGCCCAGCACCCTACCACTGAGCCACAGGCACTGCCCCCAATTCTTGTTCTTATGGCCCTGTTCATGCACTTTACTCTATTCAAGCTTTGAGCTCTATAAGTTACATGTAGTTTTCAGGTGATACCTAAAGCTTTAGCTATTATTTGCACTATTTTTGTTATGAAGGCTATCCCGTTGTCAAAATTAAACCAGAGTAGCAACCTAAACTATGGGATGATTTCTCTGGGTAGCACTTTTACTACTTTAGGAGTTCTCTAAAGAGAACTCTAAAGAGGTGGGGAAAGCTTTTACCTATTTCAAGTATGTGCAAACCATTACCAGCAAGTACTTGTTCTCTTTACACCTGGGCATTTCAGTAAAATCTACCTGGAAGTCCTTGAAGGGCATTGCTCCATATGACCAGATTCCTGGGGATACCGTCGGTCCCTGGCGTGTGTTGAACTGGTTGCAGGTCACACTGTTGACTGACGGTTTTGACCAGGGCTGCCAGATGGGAGATGTAGAGGTACCAGCCCAGCAACTTCACCAAAGACTCCTGTCCCTGATGAGTGCTCTCATGTATGGCAGTCACCACAGTGGCTCCTAGAAGCTGGGGGACTGCTACTCATTCATCTGGCATCTTTATCCATCCTCTTTCTATTTCCTGGCTCCTCTCTACTGCCAACTATTCTTTCTCTTCCCAGGAGTAGATAGGTGAGGGCTCCAGAACCCATGAGTTGAGGGGAGCCACTCATGACACCTACTATGGCTTGGATGCAGCCCTTTTTGCCTCAGTACTGGCCCTAGTACTCTTTTTAGTGATGGTGGAAGCATCTTGTTGAGGTCCATGATAGTACATCACTGCCACCTTCTGAGGTTTCCATACTGCTTCTAGCAACTTAAGTATCTCCTGCTGATACTTAATGTCCTTTCCCGCAGAATCTAATAGTTCCTTCTCCTGGTACAATGCCTGGTGTACTTGAAGAGTCAGAAAAGTATACTTGGAGTCTGTGTAGATATTCACACTTTTCCCTTGACTTAGTTCTAAGGCTTCAGTCAAGGCAATTAACTCAACCATCTGCACCAATGTTCCTTTGGGTAGGTTCCTCTACAGTCTCTGTTAAGGTAACCACTGCATACCCAGCCCATCACTCACCTTGCACCATCTCTCAACTGCTTCTGTCCACATACAAGTCCCAGTCTGCACCTGTCCAAAGCTGGTCACGCAGGTCTGCTAGAATACACATTATCTATAACTTCCATACAGTCATGCTCAGTTTCTCTTCCACTAGAAGAGACTAGAAGAGGCATGGCTGGGTTCAGGGAGTTACATATTTCTATTGTTACACATGGATTGCCACACAGTAAGCTTTAGTACTTAGTTAATCTTTCATTAGTGAGCAGAAATGTCCCTTAGTGTCCATTAAAGTGACCATAAAGTGGAAGTGGGGTACTTTCACTCTGAGATACTGCCCTAGAGTCAGCTTATCAGCTCCTTGCACAAGGAGAGCAGCAGTGGCTAGAGCCCATAAGCATGGTGACGATCCTTCTGCCACTCTATCCGATTGCTTAGAGAAGTAAGCTCCAGGTCTTGGCCAGGACCCAACCAGCTGGGTTAACACACCCACAGTCATCTTTCCTCTCTCTGAGACATACAGAGTGAAGGGCTTAGCCAAGTCTGGTAGCCCCAAAGCAGGTGCAGTCATCAGTTTCATCTTGAGTTCGGAGAAGGCACATTCTTGTTCTCCTCTCCATTCTAAGGGCTCTCCCTCCTCTCCTACAGTTGTCTTATATAAGGGCTTGGCCAAGATGACAAAATTTGGAATCCAAACGTGGCAGAAGCCTACCATGCCTAAGAAATCTCGAACTTGCTTTTGGCTTGTGGGGATTGTTGCGTGAACGGAGATGCGAGGGACAGTAGCTTTGCCCCAGGTGCAGATCTTGTACCTATAATTATTAGGGGGATGCAAGAAACAGACTACACACTCTCCAGGTGACGTGTAGCAAATTAACTTTATTTCTGACTACCTTATATACTTTTGTAGTTATGTGCACACTTAATCTATGATTTATAATATTCATTATTTGACTTTAAACTTAAGTGGCAGATATCCTGTCCCGGAAAACAGCACAATACTCTTTTACTTTTAGGTCTTAAAAAATCCACATAAAAATAAGAGAGACAGAGCTATAGGAGAACTATTTCCTCATGTACTCAACAAGTTAACCTTAAATGGGTCTATGACTTTGTTTCTTCACAGTGCTAAGATCTTTAGGCATTTGACAAAATGTAAAGACATTTTGTC
>CAUYRH010108161.1:0-13746 GCA_963574655.1 Perodicticus potto
GTATTTTTGGAGTAATGATATTGTTCTAAGTACCAAGGTTCTCTGTAAGAAAATAGCATGGTTAAAATGATTGTTTTGAGTACGAATGGCAGATCTATTTTTAGATCTCTAAGTATTCTCCAAACATCCTTCCAAAAGGAATAGCTTTCATATGAAGGCTAAAACCCAGTTATAGCACAAGAAATGGGGAAAGGGGCAAGGGAGGGGAGGGGAGGAGGGAGGATGGGTAGAGGGAGGGTGATTGGTGGGATCACACTTATGGTGATCTTACAAGGGTACAAGTGAAAATTACTAAAAGTAGAATATAAATGTCTTCATATAGTGATTTAAAGGCCATAAAGGCTATGTTAAATAGTTTAATGAAAATATTTTAGATTGTATATAAAGTCATTACATTGTGCCCCATGACTGCACCAATGTACACAATTATGATTTAATAAAAGTTAAAAAATTAAAATTTAATTAAGATTTAAAAAAATGATTGTTTTGATATGTAACATCTCCATTACATGTACCTACCCTGTATTTTTGCCCTCCCATCCCCAACTTCTTTCATCAAGCTATTAAAAATATATTAAGGTATTTGTTCCCTAAAATCAATAATATGGTCTTGCTTTACCAACTGAAAATCATCTGGAGTACTAATTTCTGATACTATAAATCCCTGTCCTGAAAGACTGGCTCAAGTTTGAACACTAAGCCAATCTGAAAAACCCAAATCAACCATTCTGTCAAACTCCCTCCAAAATTTATTAGGCTTATATCTCAGATTCCCATAGCATAAAATAATTTATTCATTTAATTACTAAGGAGTTAAATTTGTATGAAATTCACCAAGCATTCATCACGAAGTTATATTACTTAAAATTACAAATTTTATGGATACATGCCTGAGATTTTCTGAGGGCTGAAGTAACTCATTATGAAATATTTCTTGTCTAAATTTTTTGATATCGCTTACCATTGCTTTCAATTTTAAAGTCGATATCAGGCTTCATTTATGTATTTGTTTATGTATTTATTTACATATTTACTAATTTATTAGTTGGAGCTAGCACAGTTTATCTTATGAGAAAATTACAGTTCTCCTTATAGTTTCTTTCCAGGTTTTTGAGAGATTAAATAATTACGTTATTTTATTTGTGAATTCCACATTCATTCAAATAGTCCTCTTTGCCTTTCCCTCATTCCTGCTACACATAGTCGCACAGAAATATATTTATCATTCTTTCCCAGAAGTTTTGTAAATTCTTATTATACATATCTCAGAATATCAACTTTACACATTGTATCTTTTCATTCTTTTCATTTTTACTGTTTACCGTAGTCTATTTACAGGTTTACTTCTGTTTTCTTGTCCCTGTACCTAACCCAAAACCAAATACTTTTTTCACTTAAAACCCTATCAACTGCCTGAAATCTATTTTATAGTGAATGGGATAAAAATAAATAAACACAGTGTGGCACCTGTGGCTCAAAGGAGTAGGACGCTGGCCCCATATGCTAGAGGTGGCAGGTTCAAACCCAGCCCCGGCCAAAAACTACAAAAAAATAAAAAAATAATAAATAAATAAATAAACACAGGGAATTCCGTTCTTCAGATTACAGTAAGCATAAGCAAATATATAACACTGTGCCTTTCCACTTTATAGGCATTGAGGTGGGTGGAGTTACACGATTGGGGGTGCTGCCTAACCAAAATTGAAGTTGGGTTGCCAGAGGGTAACGGATGGGCATGTAATTATCAGCTGTCTGCTAATTTGACCACAAAGCTCTGTGTATGAGCAGGGCTGCTTAATTTAATAAATAATAGCAACAATGATGACAGACAGGAGAGAAAATTACAGCTAGTCATGAAAAAAAAGAATGCTCCCTGTGTTCAACAGATTCAGGACTGGGAATCTAGCTTGCCATCCACCATAGAATGCTGAGAGTTCAGCAGAGAACAGCTGCTTCTCTGGAGAGGGAAGCTCCATCTCTCTCCTCATAGCTAATGAAGGGTAATTCATTTTACCTCACCCCCACCTTCAGAAATCAAAGTTCAAGCATCCGTATCAGACGCATTTGAAAGGTGAGGTCTTCTCTCCCTACCCAGTGCTGTGTCTCCTCTTCAGGGAGCATTCTCTTGTTCTGTTAATTATTGTGCTTCAGTGACATTATTATTCATGGACCAACATCTCAAAATACTTGACTTGGCACTGGGTCTGGAACTAATACTAATAACTACAAGGCTGAGTAGTGGGTGACTTTTTTTTTCCTTCTTTTTCTGTTCTGCACACAAAGAAAGGAAATGCTGTTATTCAAAACTCAGTTATCTTGCACTTCTAAATACAATTTAGTTTATTGACTCATTAGAGGCAGTGCCATAAAAAAGCACCTCCAGGGCATCCCCAAGAAGTGAAAAACCACAGTTCCACATTTGTGTAGACCATCAACAGATGAATCAAAGAAAAAAAGAATTCAGATGCTTTTTCTCTGTTATGATTTTAAAAGAACTAACAATAACACTTATTTTGGGGGACAGAGCATTTTTGTTCACTGCTGTGGAGTCAGTGATCACAAATATAGCACTGGGTTGATAAAGACGATGCTGATATTCGAGGAAAGATTATAATACAATGAGATTAATTTTTTAAACAAATAATAGAATGTATCTATTCGAATAAATGGATCCTCCTCAAAGTAGCCAACATGGAAAGCTGTTGTATGTTAGGGTGTATAATACTAATTATATGTTGTAAGTAACAACAACATCAAAATGACTACCCGTATTCTCAAGAAATAGTGGTTTAATTTTCATTCAAAACAGGAAATCTGCTGGCATTGATTCACCTGTTCTATGATCATAAAAACAAGAGGATTTTTCATTATTTTCTCTGCCATCATGATCAGACACCATAGCTTTCGACTATTTTTTGTTGACCTAAGGTTACATCATGGCTGAATCATTGTTAGTAATGCATTTATATTTTATCCAGAGAACAGGAAATTTAAAAAAAAGGTCCTCGGACATTTATCCTTTCACCTCCTTATCAGGAACTGTGCCTCATGCCTCTCCCAACTGCAAAGAGTGCAGAGAAACAGGTTCAGTACAGGACTTTTGTGGGAGGTGAGCAAGGGAGAATGGAGCTGAGATTGAAGATGAGGCTGACCAAAGAAAAATGTTTGCCATGGCATAGAGTGATTCCAAACAGTTTCCATTATTTAAAATTCTTTTTGTAAAAAAAAAAACATGATAATAATAAAATAAAATAAAATAAAATCCTTTTCTGTTAAATGACTTCATTTTCAAGCCAAATTTTCTTTAGAGTAGAGGTCATGCCTGCCTTTGTTTACCATTCCATTGTTTAGCTCCTATGGAAAATGTATCACTTATGAACTGAAAATGAGTGAATTTGTAAGTGAATGAATTTGCTCCCACATTTTCTCGACTAGGTGCCTATAGTTGTGTTTTATGCAACCGTCAGGCAAAGTGGGGGTGTACAATGGGGAAATAATAAACTGACAGCTGAAAACATGAACAGAGAGAACATATTTTTATTTTTTTTAAGTGGATGAGGTGAATTATCATGGATAAAGAATCTGAGAAGTATTGAACAAACCACACAATTTGATGAAGCCCAGATCCTCCCGAAGGACTCACCATTCCGAGACTGGAGCTGCTCTTCACGACTGCCACAGCGAGGAAATGGAGCCAGAAGTCTGATTGTTCTCCCTCCTGACCTGCTCCCTTGTTATTCCTGCTGTATCATCCTGACAACCCCTTGGTACAGTGAAGTCTCCAGGTCTGAATACTGGCAGTTTGAGCTGAGGAGAAAGTTTCTTATAAAACTTTAATTAGTTTTTCATTAATTCCTTTTTTTAATAAAGATTTTTTTCATTCCTTCTACCTAATACTTATAAGCTACATGTCAATCTCCAAAACAATTCTTCCATCACTGAAATTGCTTGAGCTGCCTGTGAGTTTATTGAACGTCCTGGCTTTGAGGAGTTTTCAGTGAATTAATTTTTGAGCAGCTGAATTCTGGAATTGCCTTTGTATCTCCAGAAGCATCCTGGCTGGTGTGTCTCATACCTTTTGCTTAACTAAACATCTGTAGAATGAAAGACAAAGAAAATATATAGAGGAGTATGACTAAAATTCTCCTGGAACAATAATTCTACCACCAGTAATTAAAGAAAAAGTAAATGGACTGATTTACCTCTGTCCTTGGAGTTGTAGTTATTTTCTGCTCTTCAACGTCTATTTCCTTCAATCTCATGTTATTTCCACCACCACACCACCACACCATACCTATTTTATAAGGTTCACTAATGTTTCTTCTCTCCACTGTCGAAACAATTTTTTTAAATCACTATTGCTCTTATAATAAAGTAAGATAGAGAAAATAAAATGTTATTAAGAAAATCATAGGGTGGCACCCCTAAGATTGATAAATCTGATCAATTTAAAACTGTCATAATCATTATTAAGGTTAATCATTTGAGTAATACTATGAATCACATGAATGTGACTTATTTCTATTTAATACAGCTAGAATAAACTGGAATACTATGAGGTTAAATGGGATCAAGTCAGCAGTAGAACCAAAGTAATCCCTGGTATTTCTTGGTTTTAAAGGATATTCTTTTCCTATACAATTGTCCCTTGAACAACACAGGCTCAAATTGCATAGGTGCACTTAATGTGGATTTTCTCCTGCCTTTGCCGAAGAGCAAGAAAGCCCCCTCCCCCTTCTTTTCAGCCTACTCAGTGTGAAGATGATGAGGATGAAGACCCTTAGAATGATCCACTTCCACTTAATGAATAATACATATATTTTCTCTTCTTTATGATTTTCTTCATTATTATTATTATTATTATTATTATTATTATTATTATTATGGCAGCTTTTTTTAGCCAGGGCCATGTTTGAACCCATCACCTCCAGTCCATGGGGCCAGCACCCTACTCCTTAAGCCACTGGTGCCACCCTATGATTTTCTTAATAACATTTTATTTTCTCTATCTTACTTTATTATAAGAATGTAACATATAATACATATAGAATTCAAGGTATTTGTTAATTGTGTAGGGTTATCAGTAAGACTTTTGGTCAACAGTAGGCTGTTGATAGTCATGGTTTGGAAAGTCAAAAGTTATATGTGGATTTTCGACCATGTGGGGAGTTGACCCCTCTAACTCCCACAATGTTTAAGGATCAAGTGTGTATTACCAAGCTACACAGGATTAAAGACAACTAATGTTATTATATGAAGACAGAGTATCTGCCTCCCTTAAGAAAATGCATTTAGTCTAGTGTGTCAGGCTCAGTCCCTGTCTGAGTTTAAACAGTACCCATCCTTAGTAGGAAATGATCTTTTCTGGGTATGTCTGGTATACTGGTTAATAGGTTCAACAAAACACTCTGCAACTTCCTAAACTCTAAGGAGTCCCTAGAAAATGTTTTTTCTTTAGACAGGTTCCTTGAAATGAGAAAATGATCTCTCAGATTTTTTTGCTATCGTTTGCTTTCTCAGATCACTACTAGGAAAATATGAAATTGTCACAATAGATACTGAAAAAAATAGAAAAATTCAAAATATATTAATCATTAAAAACTTTTAGAAAAGTGCAATTAGATGGAAATTTCCTTAACTTAGCAAAATGAAAAAGCTATGTACAAAATGAGAAATCAAACATCATCCTAAATGGGGAAAAATGCATAAGCATTTTTTTAAAAAGAAGGAACAAGAAAAAAAAAGTTATCTATCACTACTTTAATTCAACATTTAGCATTGTACTGGAATGCTAGTCAGCACAACAAAAAATCAGCACATTGTACCCCACATGTGCATGAATGTATTCATGATCTATATGCATTTGACTTAATACAAAAATTAATTAATTAATTTAAAAAAACCCTAAACTTCTTTATTTTATTTTATTTTATTTTTTTGAGACAGAGCCTCAAGCTGTCACCCTGGATAGAGTGCTGTGGCATCATAACTCACAGCAACCTCCAATTCCTGGGCTCAAGCGAGTCTCCTGCCTCTGCCTCCCAACAGGCACCTGCCACAACATCCGGCCATTTTTTGGTTGCAGCTGTCATTGTTGTTTGGCAGGCCCAGGCTGGATTCGAACCCGCCAACTCAGGTGTATGTGGCTGGCGACTTAGCCCGTTGAGCCACAGGCACCGAGCCGCTTCGTTATTTTAGAATTTTTTTCTTTCACACGCATATTTAAGGCTATATGTTTCCCTTTTAGAATTGTTCTACCAACTTCATGCCACATATTTTTATACCTAGCAATTTTACTCTTACCTCATTCTAAGAATTTTGCAGTTTATTTAATTTATCCCAAATCTATGCCTAATTTGGGTGCACACTACATCAAAGAACCAGTGATGTAGGTTTTTTGTTCTCAAAAAAAAAAGTAAGTGGGTTTTTGAAGAAACAAAGAACAGTTTTACCATTTTTCCCAAGGCATTTTCTGTTACAATTCTTCAATGTGTATAGTCATTACTGATATTTGGATTTATGTATATCATTCAAACATCACATTTTGTTTTCCTTTTGTCTTTTCTATTTTTCTATTTACTTTCTATCATTTTTTAATAATTCTTTTTGTTTATCTTTGCTAATGGGAATTCATAAATTCTATTTCTATTATTTTACAGGCTATTTTAGAAAATAATTTGCTGAATCCTAAATCATCAATATATTGACATCTAAATTAATTTATTAAAAGATAAAATAATCAATTGTTTTTTTTTAGTATACAAGGCTTTATCACATTTCTTCATTGAACTCATACTTAAATATTCTGGTTATGTGATATTAAATTTTGTCTTAATTTAACTACATGAAACATTTTTATCATTATGGTTATGTAGTCAAGGATGTTTATATTTAAAAACATAGTCATCTTTCCCTTGTTCATTCTTTCTTACTTCCCAGAACTTACATTTAGATTCAATTTTCTTATGCCTAAAATATATAATTCACTAAAGGTCTGGAGTTGGCAAACTCCCTCCATTTTTGCACATGAAGTCTTTAGAAGATTTTTTATCAACAATTTTTCTTGTATTTAGAATTCTACTTAATTATTTCCTCCAAGTATATTGAAATTCTCATTTCTCTTTTTTATGTTATTCATGATTGTCATTTATAAATCAGCTTATCTTTGCATATAATTTATCTTTTTTATGATTTAAGATTATTTTCCTTTTATTTTCCCATGTTTTATTCTAATGTATTATAGTTTTAGATTTCATTTTATTTTACATTGCTCATAATTTATGTGTTTTTTTTTTGTCTTTACATGCTTTCTAACTATGACAGAAATTCCAGAGAAAATAAAGGGAAAAAATTGAAATATCTGAATATATGAAAATAAAGGGATAAATGATAAGAAACACCATTAACATATCAAAAAGCAAATGGCAAGCAAATATTCACAACATAGACAAAGGGTTGATATCTTTAATATGTAAAATTATGAAAATGTATGAACAAAGAACAAAAAGCTCAGCAGAAAATCGGGGAAAATATGAACAGACAATTCAGAAAAATAAAGATGAAATTGGCACTCAAACTTAGGAAGTAAATGTTCATTTTCACTTGTAATTAAAGAAATTCCTTTTAAAATAACACAGAAACACCACAGCCTGACAAAATTACAAATGAGACAATACATTCTTTTCAGAATGCTGAAGGAAAAGGAACCCTTAATACATGGCTAGTTGATACACAAACTTACATAGACTCTGTGGAGGCAAATTGGCAAATTGAAGATATATGTCTACCGATAGGAAAATACAGTAGAACCTCCGTGGTTGACCATTTCCTTATAATGACACCGCTTTAAGTTGATGTAATTTTCAAAGACTGAATGTGCACCACATGTATGTATCGGTATAGTAGGCCTCATTCCTTATGTTGACCACCTCTGTATGTAGAACAGGTGAGTACAGTCTCTTCGGTGGTCAATTTACAGATATTCTACTATATAGATGTACCAAGTGATTCCTTGCCACACTGTTTACAATTTTGTTTGTACACTGATCCATCTGTGTAGATAGATATATGAATTTATGTATTTAGATAGATATGTATGCATACAGATGTCTCCATTCCTTCCCTATTTCTTTTTTCTTTTCTTTCTTTTTTTTTTTTTTTTCTTTTTTGAGATAGAGTCTCACTATGTCACCCTTGGAAGAGTGTCATGGCTTCACAGCTCACAGCAACCTCAAACTCTTGGGCTTAAGTGATTCTCTTGCCTCAGCCTCCCAAGTAGCTGGGATGACAGGCACCTGCCACAATGCCCAGCTATTTTTTGTTGTTGTTGCAGTTTTCATTATTTTTAGCCGGGCTGGACTGGGTTCCAACCTGACAGCCTGGGTTTATGTGGCTAGCACCCTAACAACTGTGCTACAGGCACCAAGCCCCTATTTCTTTGTATATATATGAATATATAAAAATAAAGGAACAGATGGCAAGAAATACCATTAACATATCAAAAAGCAAATGACAAATGGAAGGAAAATTTTCAGAACATAGACATATCCTTAATACATAAAACTGTGAAAATGTATAAACAAAAAACAAAAAATCCAGCAGAACTTTATATATGTGTATATATATATATATATATATATATATGTAAAATAACAAAACCTATCTATGTATATGTATAAAGAAATAGGGAAGGTGTGCATATTCATGGAATTATTAGAAGGATCAAAAAGGATTACTTAGAGAAGTAGTAGGTTTGGGGGTAATGAAAATTAAAGATGGGTTATAACATGCTGTAGTATCAGATAGTAAGTAAGTGTTCAAGAAAGGATAAGTTCTTATCTAAAGAATGTAGGAACCAATTTGAAAAAGCTGCTAAAGGACAAAGCTGGAACAATCAGACAACAAAATAAATAATGAAAAATAAATTTTAATAAAGCAAATATTTCTTAATTCATACTAAGTAATAACATAAGTAAATGGAGGAGAAAAGATAATTCTTTGTTACAGTGGAATACTTATTAAAAAGTATAAAAAGAAAAATTCCAAGTAGAGTGTTAACATTGACCAAACAGCACAGCAATAATTGTTGCAGACAAGGTACCTCAATGGATCCTAAAAGTGATGGGTGGAAGCTTGAAGAGAAATTTTTAAATTATTTGCATCTAAAACTTGATTAACTAGGAAGGGAAAATTAGTATCTCTATCGTGCAAAAACTCAGGCAGATATAAGCAATGTTAAGTGATTAAAGTTAATGCCACCAATAGTAGGACAAATAAGTCTCATGATCTCCTTGCTACAATGCATTGAGAAACATACAATACATTTCTGTGGTATTCTTGCCAAATTTGGCCAACTTTAATCTAATCACTAAAATTGCCAGACGAATCCAGATTGAGAAACATTCTATGAAATAATTGACAAATATTCTTTAATTTTCCACAAAATGAAAGAAAAGCAAATACAGAGGCAACAAGTAAGAAATAATATCTAAATGCAATGTAGTATCCTGGAACAGAAAAAGGACATTAGTGGAAAGAAAATGGTGATATTTGAATAAGAGATACAATTTTGTTAATAAGATTTAGTCACTATTAACTTCCAAGGTTTTGATATTTCTACTCTAATTATATAGGCTGATAAACACATAAGCTGGGTTATTGGGTCAGTTATAGACAAGTACACTTTTACTGTTTTTGCAACTTTTCTAGAAGTTTCAAATTAGTTCAAAATAAAAAGTTTTAAATAATGTTATTTATTTTTTTCTCTGGGTTACTTTGTATTTATCAACTCTGTCACTTGCCTTTTGTTAATCTCCTAGAAATACTTTCTTTCCTAAATTTTCATTAATAGTGCTTTGTTTTACTTACAAGTGTTAATTATTTATAGAAATCTAAAGACACAAACCGTATAAAGTAAAATGGGAAAGTTTCTATGACTTCTCGGAGCTCCTATTTAGAAGTGAAATTCTATTTTGAAATATTTATTTATTCTGTTTTTGGAGCATTGGTTCTACAGCATGCCAAATACGTTTTCTCAAAAAATGTAATTAGCTTGCTTTGGGAGTGTGCACTTTCTGAATGATTGTGGGTAGAGAGATAATTAACACGTATAGTTACAAAAGGTCCTCTTAAATATATGATTGTTAAGATTTAATTTAGTGTCAACTGATTCCTTTTAGATATTTCTGCTTGAAATGTAAGCACAAAGCTGTGGTTCTAGTTCTGCAGCATATTTGCTGAGTCGTCTTGAATAAGTTGCTCGACCTCTCTCCTGTGTCTTAACTCCATGTTATAATTCCACACTGAATGTTTAACAATATAATTTGAAATAGTAGGAAAGAAGGGTGGAGGAGATAGTCTTTTGGAGGCTCATTTTTCAATCTTCAAGGTAGTGTTTATAGCCAATTCTTTGCTTATTCTTTACATTTAAGTTTTACTGGTACAGTTTTCTAGTTTCTGAGCATAACAGAGATAATAGATTCCAGAACAAGATGGTCTATGTTCATATGAAGCTCTAAAATTTCATACAAGTAAACTTGAACAAGTTACTTAACCTCATAAAGGTAGTAAATTCTATCTTGTCACAGAGGCTTCATGAGCATCTGACGAGTTATTAAGTGGTAAAGACTTAGAATAAAAGGCACATGGCACCTCATAAGTACTGAACGTACTTTTGCTAAATAAAATTAATTAATTTTACATTTGGTATACCTTTAGGGGTTCATAGAATAGCATAAAAATGTCATGTTATATTTGCTTTCAGAAAATGAGAAATAATCAGAGAAAACACAGGGAACCTAGAGTTGCTTAAGGGTGATAACTTATTAGGAATAAATCCAGTTTCTAAAAAATTATAGAAATGCTAAAAGAGTTATTGCAGATTCCCCAAGGAAGAAACTTCATTCTAAAATGAAGAAGTGGCACTTGTCATGGAATCTTTGATTTGTATGTACACATGTGTATACAGACACATTATCTTTCAATGCACAGGTATTTTGGTCACAGACAGTCTGATCATTTGAGAACCAAACCAGCGGTTCTTTTCTCCTCTACATTCTCTGTTGTCACTGTGATAGGCAATGTTAGAATTTATTTTCATCTGATTATCAGAGTGCATCAAGGCTAACATGTCCAGGAGAGCTGGGTTAGGCACAAAAGCTGGTTCCAGAGTGAGATAAACAAACAACAAACAAAAAGATTTTTCAATTCAGCAGTTCCTCAAAGTGTATGATTCATATATGAGTCATCCTCATGAAGTGTGTAGAATTCCCATTAACAAAGTCAGGAATGAAAATAAAGTTGTTTTTAATTTAGGAGACAGAAGAATGGGGTGAAATATTTAGTTCAAGAGGATCCTTCTGAAAATGGATTTCTAGCAGTAAAGTTTCACCCCTGTAAGCAGAGAGATTCAAATTTTGCCTTCCATACGCTAATCAAGACTGTTAGTCTCTTTGGCAAGAAAACAAAGGAAAATCAGTTTAATCCTGAGTAAACCTGGCTTTTTCCTTACTCTTTGGGTCTCACAGGAAAAGCAGACTGCAATGTTTAACTCTCTAATATATGCAATAAAGATTTCAGTGATGCTGTCAAGCTGACTACTTAGCCATTCAGCTCCTTTCCTATTATACACATAGCTGTGCACTGTCGCTTGAGATTACTTTGTGCAAGAAAGCTTTGTTAGGACAGAGTAATTTGATGAATGTCAAAGCCAAATGTATATAGAGAGATATAGATATAAGGAGTGGGGCCAATCTGATTTCTATTTGGCTCCCACACAAATCACATTTCCAACACATTCCAATGAATCACAGTTTGGTGCCAGGCTGGCAGACAGGACATATTCTGGACATGGTTAGGAAGATAGATTTGGGATGTTCCAAACATGGCTCCATGAAGGGAATGTTTTGCAAAAACATCAGGGAGTACAATACTGAATTATTTCTTCAGTATACATGACTAAAACACTCAAATTAAAACGGAATTATGCTTGGTTTCTCCATGTAGATGTTGCTGACTTTCTTGGACTCTGCAGAGTGAAGCTATTCTTCATACTGTCTGTTTCATATTTCTAGAAGAGATGTTAGGTCAGTCTGTAGAGAGATGGCTTCTGCTACATGTGAGGATTTATTCAGGATTGGGGTGGGGGTTTTTCTGAATAGAAGGTGCCTCATTTCTAATTGTAGATGCTGCTCTTCTGAAACAGCTCTGAGCAGGTGAGGCAGGGCCACTATTATACTGACATAGAATGTAAAGAGTCCTAAAGTTAAGATTATTTACTTCTACCAATGCTCCTTTATAGAAGACTTCAAGTTTTAAAAATATAAATATTTTATATTGAATTCATTAACAAATATCTTTAGGAGTAACTTGTTTTGAAATCTTGTATTGAATTGTATCTCAGGAATGAAATAAACTTAACTATGATTTGACCTCCTCATTTCTGTGATTCTAGATACTCTTTTGCTTATTAATTTCTCCAGCTGATAGTTTTGCTGACTATGGAAGCATGGCCATTGTATGTAGAGGCCTAACTGTGAAAGGTGCACTGTAGCATTACAACATGGAATGATCTGCTTGGAAGGATTTTGGTATCTTCTGTGCAAAACAGCTTATTTTATAAATGAAGGCATTGACTCACAGAGTGATTCTTCTGTTATACATTCTTACAAAGCTACTGAGGAAATTTCCCAGACCAGGTTTCCACATAGATCTGCACATTAATTTACATAGCACAGGATTGATTTGAATGAGAATTGTTATGGGCCAGTTGTCATGAATATACAAGGCAAAGACTTTGTTTCTCCCCAAATTTCAAGCCTGGAACATCTAGGACACTCTAAGCATTTTTTTTTTTTTTAGGCAGAGTCTCACTCTGTTACTAGGCTAGAATGCCATGGTCTCAGCCTTGTTCACAGAAACCCTAATCTCCTGGAATCAGGGTCATCCTCCTGTCTCAAATTATTTAATAGTTGGGACTATAGCCACCTATCACAACTCCTGACCAATTTTTCTATTTTTGCAGAGACAGGGTCTTGCTCTTGCTCAGGTTTGTCTGGAGCTCCTGAGCTCAGGGGATCTGGCACCCCTGCCTCCCAGAGTGTGAAGATTATAGGCATGAGTCACTGCACCTGACATCTAAGATCTTTTGGAGACCCTAGAGGATGTCTATACTACACCATATAAAAGAGAATAGGTAAAATGATGCATTTCAGTTGATCAGTCAAATTCCTGTCTGTTGCTCAGTTTACTTATCTATAAAACTGAAGGTAATAATAACATTTGTTTTATAGTATTATTATAAAGTTTAGATGAGTTAATATATATAGCTAACATATATGTAAAGCATGTAAAATAGTTCCTGCCTTATAATTAGTGCTAGAATATGTTAACTGTCATTATTATCTTCTAGTTTCTTAAAGCTATAAGAGGAACAATATGGACACTTTGGCAAGTGGGTGTCTACGTGCAATCAAATTAATTTTTTTTTTTTTTTTTTTTGAGACAGAGCCTCAAGCTGTCACCCTGGGTAGAGTGCTATGGCATCACAGCTCACAGCAACCTCCAATTCCTGGGCTTCAAGCGAGTCTCCTGCCTCCACCTCCCAAGTAGCTGGGACTACAGGCGCCCGCCACAACGCCCGGCCATTTTTTGGTTGCAGCCGTCATTGTTGTTTGGCGGGCCCAGGCTGGATTCGAACCCGCCAGCTCAGGTGTACGTGGCTGACGCCTTAGCCCATTGAGCCACAGG